>JAURVB010008978.1:0-264797 GCA_033002965.1 Piper betle
AAATAGACTGGCATACTCTCATATATCTGATAACTCATTCTGTTCTGCTGTGTTCATGACGTTGTCATCATATGCTGGGTGCGCATGACCCTCATAGCTCATACACGCGACTGGCATCGGCTCGGTACACGTGTCCTGAAACTGACTCAACTCGAAAAAAAAATAACGGTCGACCCGACCGGTTCTGAATATAAAACCCTAACTCGAATCGTGGGTTTTACAATTCTGGCTTCAACCCCAGAAAAATTTGTCTGCTCTGGCCTGGACTGAATTATCCCTCTGAGTTAGAGTGGTAAATTCTAGTGCTTTCTTCTGGACAATAGACTCGGGAAGATATTGTCCATTGAAAGCTGTTACAAATTCCGCCCAAGGAATGGACGAAATCTCCCGTTGATGGAACATAGTCTTCTCTATGGACTTCCACCAATAAGATGCTTCCTCCTGAAGCATGCATGTCGCCAACCTCACTTGATGGCGATGAGGCACAGAGAAAGCTCTAAATGTTTTCTCAGTAATGTCCATCCAGCTCTCCGCCTTCATTGGATCAGTCCCTCCAATGAATACCTCATACTCCGTTCTTCCAGAATTTTTCTACAGTGTATCGATCACTGTCATCCCCAACTGGCAGTACCACTTGTCAGACTACCGGTGGCACTGGGTTTGGAAGTTCCCCTCGCTCGCCCGGGTCAGCTATCCCTACCCGCTCTTGGGCGCTCCCCTGATCCCCATTTGGGACGCTACTAGGACCCGCAGTCGAATTTGGAGCTCCATTCCCTGTTACCAATCCCGGTAATCGCTGCGCTATGTTCTGAACCACAGAACTGGTATTATCTGAAGCCTGCGCTAGTCCCTGTATGGCCGTCAAAATTTGGCCTAACACACTCTCCACGTTCGTGTCCGACTACGCAGCTTGGCTCGACTTCCTTCGGGTGCCTGCCATCTAAAATTTATTCCGTTATGGTTCATTAAATTTTTTTTTCAATGATTACTTAGGTTTGTTAGTGAGTCCACTAATTCACTAATGACATACCCCATTGGAGAAAGATAAGTATTGGACTCTTCAACAAGGTACTTGAGTCATAAGATGTGAGCTTTTGGGAAACCAGGCTCTGATACCACCTATAACGACCCGCCATTTCTCACAACATTGTGGGCCTAGCTGGCTAGGTGTTACTCACAATTTAGCAAATATGTCTAGCATTTCTAACAAAACATATATAAAGATCCCACAGTCTTGGACCGTTTCCCAGTAGCCACACTTATTTCTCAAATAAATAAAAAGGGAGTCCCCATATTTATTTTGCTCCATGCTCTAGTTGTCAATCACCTAATTTCATATCTACACACCTGCGGAGGCAATTCCGCGTTAGTGATTACAACACTAAGTAGTATAATAGATAAAACAAGTCAAGTACATTCCACTATTTCCCTATGTTCATTTTAATATGCGGTGGAGCGATTCCGCTATACTCCAAAACAATGCGGAGGAGGTATCCACTGTGATCTGCACACCCCGGCCGTAGTCCTTTTGTGCGGAGGCTACCACTACCATCTCCAGTGCCAGTGCCTCGCACACCTCGGCCGTAGCCTTTTTGTGGGGAAGCTATCACTGCACTCAGGTGATTGCTACGCCCCGTTTGTGGGGAAGCTCTCACTACCAATTCTAGTGCCAGTGCCTCACACACCCCGGCCGTAGCCTTTTTATGGGGACGCTATCACTGCACTCCAGTGCAATGGAGGAATCGCAGTACCTTGCTCACCCTGGCCGTGGCCTTTTTGTGGGGCGGCTATCACTAATCTAAAACAATGTCGATGCATTACACAATTTACGCACATAATACGACCCCGTGTCGGACTGAGTCAATTCTTTGACCTCGGTTGCACTCGGTGCATGGTGACTCGCACACCCTGGCCACTAGACTGTACAACTTTGGCCCATATCAACTCTTCTCTTTTATAACATAACCCAGACTTTTATATTGAAGAAGGAACTCCAGTGGGCCAAAGTTGTACAGTCTAGTGGGCTTGTGATGTAGAGCTATAGCTTTGGGTTGCAAACTTTTTCTATATTCTTTTGCCGTCATTCTTGAAGAAGAAGCCATTTTCCTAGACCATAATTGTAATAATAAGAATATTGATAATAATCTAACTTGTATCTCATATTTGTTGGTTTTTAAGGAACCATAACCCTTGGTTTTTAAGGAACCATAACCCTGAATTTTAGGGATTTCAAACTCAAAATTTGTTTTGAACATAGTTCTTAACCAAGTGCCTTGAATACTATCCTCAAGGCCTAAGGATGTTTCAGATTTTTTGGTTATCCCTGCAAATTTCCTGGACAAAATATCAGCTAGCACATTATTCTTTCCGGTGATATGCTCAAATTTTATATCATAACCCATACCTTGAATTGCATTTTGAAAGTTCAACCATCTTTTGTTGTTATGTCTTTTACTATTTTGATATTGAAGAAGGAAGTCCATTCGAACTATTACAGGCCAACTATGAACTGGAAAATCAATTGCAAGAGATCAAAAATGAGGAAGTTAAAAAATTAAAGGAACTACTGACTCTTATGGAAAAAAGAGTAAAAGAACAAGAGCTCGAGATACAAGGGTTAAATAGCCAGCTAATGCTAAAGGAAGAAGAAATAAATTGTCTAATAGTAAAAATGTTGATTACATGGTGAAAATAGCAAAGCATCAGAAAAAGGGACTGCCTTACTGTAATAGAACGAGGGAATGTTTATCGGTTCGCTTAAAGATGCCACAATTTACTTGTATCACTCTTCAACCTCTCTTTGAAGCATTTCCAGAAGTTGAAGTAATAATAGCTGAGAAGGCTAAAAGGCATTTTATGAAGACATGATAGAATTATAGAATTTTCTGATGGTATGTGAATATGCTGGATTATACAAGGGAGTTACGGTTACTCAAGAATATTTCTATTTCATGGAGCAACCGGCAGGATTCTTGAAGGCACAGATCAATATGTCACAATGCACTATGCCCAGAGATAAGATAATCAGGTTATTTGATTATGGGATGATAGATCATATTATTTTCAATCAGCCTGAAGAGACTTATATGTTTGGAAACAAGATAAAATTAACTATGGGAAGCATTACCGAATCTGAGTCAGTACAAGCTCAGATTTATTCTTTTCCTCCTAGAAGTTACGGGTTAATAGAGGAACTTGCAAAACATGAAATCTTTATTGTCCCTATTTCATTAGCTCGGTATACTATATGCACTCCGAAAGACATTCAGTTTATGGATGATATGGATTTTTACTTATTCCTTGAGCAAGAAAAATAAAGAAGTTATCAACCCCTCTAGTACAATTTCAATTTGAAGGACGCACTATGCAGATATGGGGTCCTAGTAATTGGAAAATCAGAATTCCTTTCATAGGTGAAGAAAAGTCTGTAATAGAGGATGACGTAGTAGAACAAGATCCAAGAAATAGAGCGCCCGTGGCGTTAGCAAGTCACGTGCATTCCAACTACGTGGCAAGAGAAAGGATTGAAGGGCATAATAGAAATAATTATTATGTACACCAGGGAAATCCTCCTGATGTCGAAGAAGAAGAAGATCATCTCGAAGAACATAATAATCTGTTGGTCCATGATGAGGGCATTGATGACGACTATGAAGAAGAGGACAATGAAGACTCTCAGGAAGCACAAGGAGAAGATTTGGATGATCCTGAAGATTCGGATTATGACTTAGACTGATAATAGAAAGTAGATTCCTCATCATTACTTTCGCTCTATACTTTTACTGTTAAGAATATTTTACTTTTACGTGTCATGACTATATGATCGGACTTCAATCCGAATATTTTGTATTAATCGGATGTATCCATAGATTGTAATCTAATTGAATCCGAACTCTATATAAGGATTCATAAGGTGTGTGCAAATCCAAGTCTTCGAAGGGATCGAAGCAGCTTGGAGTAGTAAAGCTTGAAGGTGTGATAAGATCGTGGAGATCTTAAAGTCTGTAAGTGCTTTATAAAATTATTTTGTAAAAGTGTTGCTTATGTATAAAAGAAAGTTTGTTTAAAAGTAAGTTTGTATGTTTATGAAATTTATTGTGATATAGCCTCAAAATACGCAACGAATTCGACTTCTATAATAGAACTGGCAACTAAAATTTGTTTTGCACTTTTCCACTATATACCTTCATTAGCTAGCATAAAGATGTATCCAAATGTGGATTTTCAAGAATCAGTGCAATTAGTGTGATTCGAATTTGAGTATCCAATGACCTCCAAATTAGAAGATCTCTTAAATGTAAGCATGTAATCTTTGGTTCTTTGAAGGTACCTGATAACTTTACAGATCTCTAATGTTCAATGTCATAATTACATTAATATCTCCCCAACATTCTAACAACAAATGCAATGTTTGGTCTTGTAGAGACTTGTGCATACATAAGGCTTCTAACATAGTATCAAGAAAGAAAGCTGAAATAGGAAAAACATTTATAAACTTTTTAGGTTTAAAAATAGGAAAAGGCACAATAGAATTACGGCCTCATATAGTACATAAAGCTTTAAACTTTCCCGATAAAATAGAAAATAAAAACAGTTACAATCCTTTTTAGGACTATTGAATTATGCCAGAAAGTTTATCCCTAATTTATCCAAGTTATTTAGACCATTATATGGAAAATTAGGGAAAAATGGACAAATATACTTTAATCAAAAAGATAAAAGACTTGTACAAGAAATAAAAATGGCTATAAAGAAAATTGCTCCATTAGAATTACCCTTAATAGAAGAATATAAAATAATAGAAGTAGATGCTAGTAAAGAAGGATGGGGAGCAATCTTATTAACTAAACCAAATAAATATGCTGATAAAAATACAGAAAAAATAAGTTGTTATGCTTCAGGAAACTTTAAAAATCAAAATTGGACCAGCTTAGATATGGAAATACAAGGAGTAATAAATGCAATAAATACATTTAGATTATATTTGGATAAACAATTCACAATAAGAACAGATTGTAAAAACATAGTCAAATATATAAATAATCAAAATAGTAAAAGACATAACAGCAAAAGATGGTTGAACTTTCAAAATGCAATTCAAGGTATGGGTTATGATATAAAATTTGAGCATATCACTAGAAAGAATAATGTGCTAGCTGATATTTTGTCCAGGAAATTTGCAGGGATAACCAAAAAATCTGAAACAGCCTTAGTCCTTAAGGATAGTATTCAAGGCACTTGGTTAAGAAATATGTTCAAAACCAATTTTGAGTTTGAAATCTCTAAAATTTAAGGTTATGGTTCCTTAAAAACCAAGGGTATTTCATATAGTAACACTTGGCTCGTGGCTCGAACGGGCAGGTCGTTACACTGACAACCACAGCTACCATCACTGGTGACCATCACCGCCAGTGTCACCCTTTCCAGCACAATGGTCATCTTGAGCTCGCCGAGCCAGTGCCAAACCAAAGCCCCAACCACCTTGCCAAAAAAGTCGCCAAAAATCGTCAAAAACTGCTGAAAAACCGGATTTGCTAGAATTTGCTAAAATTTTCACTAGATTCCTCCAGCCAAACCCAATTGAACGTCAGATGCCTTCGAGTGCTAAATTAAAGTCCCGAACCGTGTGACAAACCCTAATCGCCACCTATCGCCGACAATGCGAGGTATAATTAACTCCGATCTTAGTATTTAAAATTGATAATTATTAGCACATCATGCTAGGATTTGATTGATTGAAAAAGTAAAATATTTTTATTATAAATAAAAATGAGTTTGAGTGATTTGAATGATATGAACATAAATGAAAATGAACTGATTAAGTAAATTAAGTATGAATTGTTAATTGACTATAATGTAAATTAGGAAATCATTATGGGAAATGATCTGAATGCTTGATATGAGTATATTATTCAGGATGTGTGAATGCATTATTTAGATAGTATCTTTACTTTTTAGATTTAATGTGTAAGTAAGGAGTAGGAGCTCATCGCCTAAGCGTGTAAACACGATTGGAGCTTCTACCAGGTCTGTTTAGGACTCACTTTTGGTTTAACATTCTCACTATATCATTATTTGATTTAACAGGTTAGAGGATATATCTAATGGTGGATTTATCGTATCCCACTCCACATAGGTCATTTAGTCGTATGTATTTCCGGATCACTAACCCTCGAGGATGAGATCCCTCGAGTTTGTTTTAGAAAACTCAGATCCAAATCAGGATGCCTTCGGGCTTACTATATTATAATCCCTCCCTAGACCTATATATGTAAAGTTTTCTCAGTTTTCCAATGAAATATGAGATAAGGGAAAGTCGACTCACGTGCACTGCAAGTGGTTGCACATGCCAATTGAAATGGGCTATAGATTGGTGAGCGGGTCTGTTCCATTCTCAAGGGATCCTGACAACTCCATATTTAATTTCCTCAAACCGGGAGAAGTGTAGAATATTACGAGCACTGCAATCAAGTGCATGTCTAGACTTGTCGATTAAAAGGGTACTGATGGCACCTACCTAAGAGTACTCAACCCCTATGCTCAGGACCAAGAGTTATATGGAAGATGTAGATGGCTTTAGGATAATTTATTTTCCCGAGCATGGGATAGTTTGAAAATGTCGAGGCATCTGACAAGTCAAAATGGGACACTATCAAACCAAGGCTAACAACTCTTGATTAGTGCCCTTATGAGTGTTTCTAATGCAAAAATATAGATGAAGGATTTTATTTAACAGGAGAGTCATCTTTCTTTTATTAGTTTGACTATTAGTTATTTTTCGACCAATAACACTCGTTACTGATTTTTTCACATTATATATGTAGATGACAACCTGAATGACTGAGCACTATTAGGACTGTGGAGGAGCAACAATGCAAGTTGCGCACATGTACCTGCTGTATGGAATGAATGACAATGTGAGTGATGAACTATTATGCATTTTATTGTGGATGAATGATATGATATCTGATTGTAGGAATTATTGTGTGAAAATCATGATATAATCTGTGAATGTTGATTATTATGCATAGAATAAAGTAGGATGAGATAATGGGGTTAAAACCCGACTCTGGAAATGAAACTAATCATAATGTGAATGTTGTGTGAAAGTACAATGTTTGGGCATTGTTTTACATTTTATCATTATATATATAATATCCATTGTTGACAGTGAGGTCCCTATTGTACTCTTAGGAGAGATTATGTTCGTTTTATTTTAAAAATCTTTTTTATAACTTTTAATGAATTTATTTTGTTTTAAATATGAATTGCATACCGTATTATGCATCTAGAACAACGTTAGAACCTAAACATCTTCATGCATTGAACAATGTTAGAACCTAAACAACGTTGAGACATGAAGGGTAAATTCGAGTTAGCTTGACCGAATTAAGTAAATTAACGAATAGTTCGATCATTAGTAGCATTTCCTGTTTGGTTCGCGGGTGAATCGAATTAGGGTGTTACAAAAAGAGACTCTAATTGAATGAAGAGATAAATTATAATAGTTTGTAAAAAATTTTATTGTATTTTAATTGGTTAAAACTCTTACCTTTCATCGTAGCATAATTTGTATTTAAAAACTTTTAAAAATAAATTGTATTTAGCTATTAAAATGTTTTACTTATTAAAATTAGAATTACATTTAATATTTCTATAAAAGTATTTTTTTTGTTAAAATTAAATCAGTATTCATGATTTTAATTTCAAAATAAAATAGTAATAATTTTATAATTAATTTTGTATATTATTAATAAGTTTTAAATATACCAACGCATCGTACGGGACTTTGGCTACTTACAACATAAACCGAGTCAGCATAAATGTCTCATTGGATACTTACAATATAAACCAAGCGAGCATAAGTATGTCTCGGGAAGAGCTTTTATATAAACAGGTTAAAATATATGTACAAACATGAATGTGGTGGGGTATGGTTTTGCATAGTATTGAGATTAAGAATTATATACTAATCGGCAAGAGTCCTGACTACCCACCTAAAAAATAAATTTTCCACCCGAGAAGCAAGACTAATCTAAGCCATTCAATCATATGGATGACCCAAATTAGATCTCAATCATTACAAACAAAACAACCCCCTCTCCGTGCACAATGCCACAATGCCAGCAGCCAATTCTGGATGGTCAACTGGACCTGGCTACTTCCAGCCAGATCTGACCAGAACACAACTAGATCTAGCCATACTTGGGCCGTTGCACAAGTAACAATTGTTATCACCTTGTCTGCCACTCTTATCCGCTTGGATAAGCTCACTCTTAGTTAGCTTTGAACAAGGAGTGAAGAATCACTAAGGCCAATCATCCCTAGTCCCCTATATACTCTATCTATTCCCAGGAAATGCATCTTTGCCGTTTAGAGAATGGGAAACTGAATGGGAGTTTCCGAGGTGATTGAGGCATTGCCACAAGTAACCCTCAAGCACCAGCTCCGTATAATGAAACTAAGCAATTGCTATTGAATTGACAAGGATATTCACTAAGGTGACACTCTCGCTTCACTCAAAAAGCACCGGTCTACCCTTTTGGAGGCTTCCTCTACCCACATCTACCACTCATGGCCAAGTAGCTAGTCAGGCCGCAAATGGCCAGGTCCAGCCAGATCTGATACAACTTTTTTAGAAAAATTGAACTCTACTTTGAAATGAATCATCAATTTACAATATTATACAAAGAATTGGTGAACATCAATATCCAGAATGACATGTTATACATCAAAGCCCATGATTTAACGTTGCAAATTGCTCAGGAAAAAATTGGGATACAATAAATTAATAAAACAAGAAGCAGGAGCTGCATGGCACAGAAGCCGTAACTTTTATGATTGGTATTTGTTCAACATACCCCAAACAGTTTCTTCTACTTCTTCCCAAGTGGTTGCCGTTTTAAGCTCCCTCCATAAACTAAATATAGTTCCCAACACATTATCCTCGTGCAATATACAATAGCACCTGCAGAACAGAGATGGATATGATCCAAACTAAAAAACTGGGGATATCCACTACAATGTTCTTCTAACAAAGCAGTGATAAAAACAACAGCAATTTATCCGCAGACTCTGCTGTAAGAACAACTTACATTGCTCGGTAGGAAAGCCTAGTCAATTTATCCACTCTATCTGCCAAGCCAAGCTGCTGTTTGCTCAACTTAAGTGGGAGTCCATAGCTTTCCAAAAATTGATCAAGAAGAATTGAATCTCCTCTAAACACGTCCAGGTATATGGGAATCACGTCAAGTAAGGGATCGCCTGCTTAAGGATGAGTACTAGAGTCAATGAGACATCATTACAAAGAGATATTATCACCCGAAGATAAAGAATATGAAGTGGATGGAAGTTAACTTGATATTTAAAGATGGATTTGAAAGAAAAAAACGTGGACAGAGAAATGCAGTGATAAAAGTTTCAAAGATAGATAAGAATCAGTATACAACCACTGCACATGAAACTTGGGCGTGTCATTTACATTGCAAAACATAATCCCAATTTCACTACCATAAACATAAAAATTCTTTGTCTTTAGCTGTTCCTACGCTGTTAGAAAGAAATCTGCACATATGTATGGATTTAGATGTGCATGTTAATGAAGAGTAGTAATGACTTTCCATAAAAGGGTAACCCCCTACGCAAAAAGGCTCTCCCACATGTATGGTCTGGGGAAGGGTTGGACCACAAAGGGTCTAAAGTAAGCATCCTTAACCAGCATTTTGCAAGAGGTTGTTTCCACAGCTTGAACCTGTGACCTCTAGGTCACATAACGACAACTCTTACCAGTTATTGCCAAGGCTCCCCTTTCCATCTTGAACAATTAACTTTAATGCAACTGACATGCATACTTTAAACCCCCCTCCCCCACCCCACATAATTATGTTGAATGCCTGGTTTGCATCCATGACAACATCAGCATACATATGTATCAAAGAAAACTAAGGCCTCAATTCTCATTTGTAAGTAATTTATCAGACCTGTGAAAAGAGTAGATATCCACATAGATTATTAAGTTAAGCAGGTAAATACAAATAAATTGAAGTATCCTTCTTGTTAATGCGGAAAGACTAACAAGAAATTGTGTGATGAAGAAGCATATACAGAAACTATAGTATTTAGAGCCTAGCTCATTTTGAGAAGGGTTCTATTTTATAATGTTTCTATGTTTTGACCAAGGAGTCTTACAATTGGAATTGTTATTTGAGCAGTCTTCTTGCTTAAGTGATTGCTAAAATCGGATACTTTGTATTTAGTCTATAAATTTGGCTTCAAGCCTTCATCGTAGAGACGGTAATGAATTGAATAAAGCTTTGCTTAGTTATCTCTCTTGCTCTTTCATTAGTTCATCTATATTTTCTCACCTTTCATCAAATTCTTCACCCTAGAATTATTCATCTATGTTTCCAGAGCTAATCCTTCATTAAAGCAGTTATCAGAGTCATAGTTGTTGACAACATCCGCCACGGCCGGTCAAGTATTGCCCAACATCTCTCCCTCCCTTGTGCTAAAGTCATCTTCTTCTTTCTTTCTATTTCTGTACTTTGGTTGCAGTTCGCTTCTTCCCTGTTTTTTCTCTATTATCCTCCACTCCACTCAGTTCCTTATCTATGCACTTCTTCCCTTCTTCCCCTGTTTTCTGCTGTTCACCCCACACCCCTGTTCGTTTTCCTTCTATCCATTCTCTTATTTATTTGTTGTCCGGCCATAATCAACTAGAAGTCCACACCAACTCCATCATCATCATCCTCCGCACCATCTACAGTTCCACCATCTAGCAACAGAAAAAAAAAAACAGCCAAGCTAGCTGTTTTCTGCTAAACCAATTCTCTCCTCTATCCACTACAATAGGTAAAAAGAAAAACTCTGATCTTTATATCTCCATTGACATGTGAGATCCCTTAATTTAGTCCCACATCTAATACTTACTGAGAGAAGATCCTGTTTATAAGTTGAGAATGAACTATAAATCTTTAACTTAATTAACCATTTTAAAAATGACTTAGGCCCGTTATGTTGCACTTTGGGCCGGGTCGTTACAAATGGTATCAGAGCCGACCTGGTTACGTATTAGATGGTGGGCAAGACTAGGGACGTTGACTAGGCTGCCAGTCACGGAGCCAGAAGGTCGTGGGCTGGGGCTAGCAATGGGCCCAGAATAAGCATTTCGGGAACGAAATTTCCTAAGGTGGGTGGATTGTGAGATCTCTCAACTTAGTCCCACATCTAATACCTACTGGGAGAAAATCCTGTTTATAAATGGGAATGAACTATAAATCTTTAACTTTCGGGGTACCCATTTTAAAGAAATGACTTAGCCCATTACGTCGCACTTTGGACTGGGCCGTTACATGACAAATGGTGGTTGTTTCTGACCACTGCCGTGAATAGCTGGTCATCTTCTTCATCCACAATCCTATCTCTATCTCCCATACCATACCACCCATACCAGCAGCCATCTCTGATACTTGGTCACGAATTGAAGAGACAAAGAAGTTTTTGCTTTCAGTTTTGGTCAGATCCGTTATTACTGACTTGGGTCAACTTATATGGTTCAGTTAAACGATACTCCTGGTGCTCAACTGAATAAAGGTACAACCAATGAATTCCAGAAGTGAATAATGCAGATGACTCACCTATAGAAAGATCACTGAAATCCAAAATGTGTGCAGGGCGCCATTTAACGTTTTCTCCACCATCCCTGTCAAAGTGAATATTGTCATCCATAACATCCGAATGTATCCATGCAGGAGATCTCAAGACTGGATATGTGCTATTTTCATCCTACAACACAAAAATTGAGCTAAAATATCCAACAAATATGTTGTCGTAATTCACAACAAGAACTCAGATCGAGATGAAAACCTTTGCAGCACTAAGAAACAATACTAGATCACGAGGAACATATTCATCAATCTTCTGTTTCAAAATGCTCGGTACAGGATCACCCCTGTATGTTCAAAACAAGACAGCATAGAACTTGCCATTTTGCATACATAATTGATCGGTCATGTATGTACCCAATAATCATGCACTATGCAGTCTCCAATTGGAGCTGAAGAAGGTAAAAAAATGTCCAACAAACAAGTGTTCACACATGACACAAGAAGTGAACAAAGACCAGTAAAATGATGTGCAAATATATATTGACAAAGATACAAGGACATGTTTTGAATCCGATCTTACCACTGAGCCAACCGAGCTGACAAATATTTTCTGCGTCTATTTAAGGTTTCAAGAAAAAGGCTCCATTCTATTGGAATACAAACGTGGTCAATAGAAGGGAAATTTGAGGGAAAACATTTCTGTAAAAGGGCGTGAACAGGAAGAGAAGGAATTGGTAATAGATGAAGATGACGCAACTGAACTCCCAAGAAAGATGCCAATATGGTAACTTCTTTCATTGACAATGTCTCTCTTCTGCAAATAATAAGAAAAATTAACCAGAGAAAAGATATCATCTGTGCTTATTTTAAGGAAAACAAATTTTTAGTAAATATGACTTACAGCCGTGCAAAAATATCCCCTCTGCAACGCTTACTTATAACATACGGCCACATAATTGGGCAGACATTAGACTTCGTCAAAACATTAGACTGTTCTAAGTTATTTGCATTTTTCATTTCCGACAGCTTCTTTTTCCACACACCAAATGGTATTAAATTATCAAAGCTTTTGATTTCGGCAGTTGAACTCAAATCTTCTAAATGCATCTGGTACTCCTTTTCCATCCCAAGCATATGTTTTGTAAGAGCCTTCATCATAGATAAGAATACCACTAGCTAATATGTCTGGAACATGGTCTTGTAATGGTGACTTAACTTCAGAAATCAATTGGTGAAATTCCAGCTGCACTTTCCATTAAAAAAAATGAAGTGAAAAATTTCAGTATTAAAATAGTTGAGCCTTGGAAAAAATAGTATAAGCAAATAAAGTTCCCATTTATAAAGATTGATATATAAAACTACTTACCTCCGTGGCTAAACTATGGATCGAAGATTCTAACCCATCTTCCACATAGATTTTTATCACATATTCACCTGTGAGATAAACCTGTAAGAAATTACCTCAAAAAGTCAGCTCCTACATTTAGTAGAAACCACATCATAGATAATAGGATCAGAAGCAAAACACCGAAAATAAACAAGTATGATCTTCAATCATCTCAATATTTGCAATGTGAGATATTGATTTTGTGCAAAGATACCTACATGCCCACTATTTGAAGATATGTAATAGATATAATTGGAGATATTCAGATACTCATTATATTCCAAATACTTAAGTACTGACATCTAGCCACAAACACACAACTTTTCATTGGAAAATAGACAACATAATGTGGACCAAGTAATGTGTGATTACATGCATGATAATAGAAGACTAAGCTAAGGGAAACAAAACTAGATGGAAGAAGAAGCTAAAACAAATATTAGAAGAAATATAGAGATGCCAAAAGTTTTAACCATTCGTTGAAAAAGAACTTATTGAATTAAATTCTGGATTTTGAGAAATTACTATTTCCATACATTTTTGTTTGGATTCTCTTCCCTTCTGCCTAATTTTACCCCCTTTACGATCTTCATCTATCTTCATTGATGTGACACTCCATATGGATTCAAGTCTCCAAACAATTTTTGCTTGTGCATTGCTGGTCTGAAGCCTAGATGAAGGAAGGAAATTTTGCTATTTGTAATCACATGAATCCTAGTTTAGCATCCATGTCCTCAACCTATCCGGTGACAAGTATTTTCCACCATCAATGTTTGTTTCATCTACATTCCCTTCCCTCTATTTTTCTCCTTCTTCGATTTTAAGGTAGTTGAGACATCTCACTAATTATAATCATTTTAAACAATTTTTAGTATGTCTTATTTTGAATAATTCTCGGAAAATATTTTAATTGTCCTTACAAGCACAACTAATGATTGACATATATTTGGCGTCACTTCCATTTACTAACCAACCTCCTTTCCCACAACTATCCCTTCTCCTTCCGAACTTTCACTGCCCCACCTATTTTCCATATGTGCCGCCCCCCTCCACCATCATCATCCCTTTCCTTCCCTCTCACCTAGAACTTTCCCTCCCCTCAAAATTACCCCCTTTCTTGACATCTCCCCTTCTCTCACGTGCCCCCAAACCCCATCCTTCAATTATGCTCACCATCCATCTCACCGCTCAAGTCTTTCACCCACCAGTCATCCCCTCCCAGTCCTCACTTTCTTGTATCCACTCTCTCAGTTGTTGAACCCCACCAGTCCCTCACCATCCTTACCTTTGCTTTTCCTAGGTCATCACCCTCCATTTCCTCTTTCGACCTCCTTTAATCAGCTGTCAGTTTTATCTTCCCAGTATGCTCTCAAAGAGCGCATAGCAAATTGAGAGATTTCCAAAATTTAGTTTGCATAATAGACAATGGTCTTAGAAATAAAAAGACAGTTTTCATATGAAATCTAAAAATTTCTTCTCTCTTCAGCCAATATAATGAGAAATAAAAACTCCCATTTTTCCAGAACTCACATATCACCAACTTTTCCTAAAATTATCAGCAATGAAAGGGATACTGGCATCGCCATCAGCGATGGTTACAGACATGCTGCCATATGGCAACATTTCTTCCCTTGAATCATGACCTGGTGACTAATAATAAAAGTTAAGCATGCTAAATAATATTGCTGAAACTAAAGATTAATGGAAATTTAAGCATTCCAAAAATCAAAAAGTTACAGTAATTTGCCTTCTTTTTATTAAGTCTGTTTTGTTCTGGTATAAGATAAACTAAAGGAACAATGTTATATTTCCATAATGAGTGGCTAAAGTGAACAAGAAGAAATAACTTGCAAGTTACACATCTTATTGGTCAAAAAAATTTTCATATTAATTCCTATACAGAGTTCATAAACAAAAACGCTAAATATAGGTCTCTTGCGGATTGCTTCCTGTACCAACAGGAAGTTTCTCATCAAAAGAAGGACAAGGCAAACTATGATGTGCACAAATTTCAGACATGCCGTCAGACCATCTCCTCGCGTTGAGTGCCAGACATGCTCCCTGATGTCAAAAATCCCACTTGTGAAACAGAAAGAAGTGGGCAGAGAAAACATTACACCTAAAGATCTTTCCCAACAAAATAAGGTACCAACATAGAAGCTACTAGATAGAAGAAATGATGATACTGAGCACGCAAAATCCTCAGAAGAAAGAAAAGAGAGACTATTTTTCAAATCAAAGGAGACAATTACGGCTGTGCCAATGTTCATGCACTGTCGGTCTCAAGCCCAAGTAAGAGAGTTGGCCTTGGTAAACGTATCCAACTATAAAAACTTTTCTGTGTGTAATCCCATAGATTCAAAATTAGGATCTATATCCACTATCCCTTGTTAGGGTAAGCAGGTAGAAAAAAGGGAGAAGAAGAGAAAATTTATATTGTATTATCAATTATAAACTAAAGATCTCTCTGGTTCCTATAGATTGGTTCCCCAAGGTAACAAACAATATCTGGAACATGGATCACAATCAAAATCTGAGCTGAATTGAAAGAAAATTGAGGGCCAAACCAAATACACCTAAGAGATGCAAAAACACCATTTTGGATGGCCCGGTTCATCACAAAACTCAATTGCAACCTCACAATCTAAGATTAGTATTGCAGATTCACATTTTGACACTGTAGATATTTAAGACTCCAGGCTGATGCAGGACAGCAGATAGGATGATAATTTAATTTTAGTTTTTGTTTGTTTAAAGACTATTATTCGCATGATTTTGTTTTCTTACATAGTTAGGAGTTCTCTATTGATAAATTACTTAGTTTATAAGTTTCTTGAGACTAGAAAACCATCTGTATGGGCCTTAAAAGACTCTTTGATTAGTAATTTTAAGTTCTAATTCTTTGTCAGTGCCAACTGTAACACATCCTCAGTTTTTACTAAATTTACTATTGATTAGGTGTGTTTCCACTTATAAGCCTATTATTATGTGTAGAACTAATCTAATATTGTCGTATTTTAGACATTACAAAAGACTGAAGGATAACCTTTTTACATTAGAGCAGACACAAAATTTATACAAGCAATAATTAAAACATATATGCAACATCCACTTCAATACTGAGATGTTTGATTGAAAAAAACAGCACCATTGCAATTAAAATATAATGAGATTTGACAACTGTATCTACTGGCTTAAACTTAAATTAGAAGTATATTAAATAATCTCTCAAAAGTTAAAATGGAACATTGTATTATATAACTAGCAAACAGCCATCCTATAACTTCATCAACTTGAACAAGTGATAACAAGAATAACTGCATACTACCTTCCATATCAAATCTCTCAACCCAGGTTTTCCAATCCAAAGCCTGTGTAACCATTTTCTAATTTCTCTCTGTCCAATGCAATTGCTTGGACTCCAAACAGAGTTATAATGGTCTCTTTCTTCATCCAAAAACTTGGATAAAAATTCAATATCATAAGAAAATGTAAGATTAGGACAATAACTTTTGTCTGCATAAACATTCTCTTCAACTTTATAAAGGCGTGCTCTCTTTCCCTTGTGCGTAATTTCTGAACACTGAAATTGACTGTTATCAAAGCTAACTCATTTACAGGCTACCAAAATATTACTCTGAATTGCAAGTAATCCAGCACGAGCCACTCCTTTATGAAGATGTCCAGGAGACATATCCATGCATACAAACTCAAAATTTGAGGCATTAACAAAGTTTTGGGTAACAGCCACAGTAACCTCCAAATTTAGAACACAATGCCACCACCCACTGGGGACATATATTGTCTCACCAGGTAGTTGGGTACATTCAATGGGTTTATCTTCATCAGCCAAAAGAGGGTAGAAATCCAGCCACCACTACAGGAAAACAAAAAATAAGAAGAGCAGGAGGGCTGCCAAAATGAAATTTCTCGATAAAGATAAAAAACCTGCAATGATGATGGACTGTCTATATTTATGTCACCATCTTCTTCATTCACATGTACAGTAACGCCTATAGGTACTTTACCAGGTGGATACAAAGCCCATCTGCAGGAAGAGAAAAAGTAGGAGTTCTACAAGTTAATGGCCCACTCAAGAAATCTTTAACAGAATAGTACATAAAAAACGTGCACAAAAAAAGAACTAAATGTCAATTTATGCAATATACTTGAAAACATTAATTTACAGCAAGATGATGCATTCGTGGAACCATAACCCCAGGCAAAAATAACATTTTCAAAACAGTTGAATTAGCATATAAAACAAGGAACCTCATAGATGCATCAGCTTCATGCTTTCCAACTAGTCATAATAACTTCTACAAGAAGCATCATATACACTATAACACAATTATGAATATCTCATACCTTCAGTGTGAATATAGCGAAAAGTGGCACTGCATTATATGCTGGGTACCGTTCATTTAGATGCATAGGTAAGCAAATATATGAATAATTTTTTACCCTTTTGTTGTGAAGCTTATAACTGAAATTGGAAGCCAAGGAAAATTAAAATCACTAAAATATATGCAAGACTACCGTTTCCGTCCACAGAGAAGAGTGTTCCAGGCACTGGTAAGGCCTGGATCCACATGCCATGATGCACCAGACCTTGCAGGCCCAATGATTAGCCATCTAAATGGTGGCCGCTCATCTCTATCTAATGCATCAAGATAATCTTCTTGAAAAAGATATGGCACATTATAATCTTTCAATAAATTAGGTGCAACATCTCCAAACTGGAAAAAAAATCACTTAGTTAATCACCAGAATGGGTTAAAACATTACACTGATACTTTGCAATATGCAAAACATACCTCGTCATCAAAAATGTATAGGGGGTCTTCGTCGTGTTGAAAATTCATATATGATACATAATCCTTGAGTCTCATGCGAACCTTCTTCTTGCTTCGTTGAGAAAGCCTAAATGGAGTTTCTCCATATGCCTCTAATAATCGATTGGCTGTCCAAGTATGTCTAGCAGGCCAGTTATCAGCTAGCCCACTGATAAGAACCTGCAGCAACCAAATATCACAATCGGATACCATTATTCGCACAAAAAACTTCTATCCAACATTCAATACAAAAAAAAACAAAAAAAATAACATGTAATAGATTCAGAAAGATCGAAAGCTGAAAACTTCTTCCTCCCAAGCGATTATAAATGAGTAACAAGAAAGAAAAGTAAGTAACAAAACTTTTGCCACCTCATCACAAAAAGAGGCATGAATTTTTATCTACAATCTGTGTGATTAAAAATGGCAAATTTTGATGGTTGGATGCCCCTATTGATGCAACCCTTGTGAGGAAAAGCCCTATCCATTTGCCCTTGTGGCAGGCACTAAATGCCAAACCTTTAGCTGTTATTCAGAGAAAATCACCTCCTAGTATGTTCAATAAATAGCCTCAAGCAATAACAGTTGAAGGAAAGATGAACAACATCTCAGTTATGCCTACTTTGTCACATAAATAGGACGCAAACTAGCGGTACCCTGTTAAAGGATGGCCCACATACAAAGAACCACTGCGAAAAACTTCTCATGACAACCACAAGAAGAGCTTTGGAGTAGGCATACCGGTTCGCGCCCATCAAATTGTTCTTGAAATTCAAATGAGGAGAGGTCCTGAACCCTTTTTACACCTCCCTTGTCCATTGAGAATGAATCCAACGCAGTGAAACACCTGTACCATCTTTTGTATAGAAACATAGAGCTGAATCCTAGATGAAGCAAACATAAAAGATTATTAAATGCTCTTCGGAGACAATAAACACCTCCAAAAGACTTGTCAAGTAATTTAAAAAGAAAAGAAAAAAAAAACAGATTGACCATCAAAGATGCATGCTATTATTTTCAATCCACCTACCATCAAAATGAAGACGACTGCTACTTGAGCAGGGATATTTATCTGGATTATGGCTACAGGGGGAAAAACAAGAGAAAGAAATATCAAACCAATAAAGAGAATAAAAACATTCTAGTCTATAGAAAGATTAATCAACGAAGAACATGGCTTTACCGATACACGGTTGTTTCCTTCCAAGAGCCCTTATACTCAAGTAGACCACTAGCATCTTTAAGGCATAACACCATCCAAAGTGGTTCTTCATTGCACAGAATGTAAAGGACACTGCATCAACGGCAAAATGCAATCGAGGAGTAATATGTCATTGTTATTAATGTGGAGCAATTTGAAGAAGAACACAAGCCACCAATGCCTATTTCGACTGATGATGATGATGATGATGCTAGGAAAACAAGCACACACCTGCTGACGCAGGAAAGACGGGCGACATCACGGGGGGAGGCACTCAAGGATGACGCAGAGGAGGTAGTCGGGGAGGAGATTGAGCTCGCCGAGGGCATCGGGCCGGCGATCCCTCACCTCCTTTTGCATCTTCGCCGAGTTTGTTGTGTTGTGAAGGAAGCAAAGAAGGGGATGTTATTGTTCTTTCGTTTCCTTTGTTCCTAAGGTTAAACCTAAAACGCAAGAGTAGGGAAGGACGCGCTGCCTACGCCTACGTGCGATGGAGCGCTAACAGGAGATGGGTGTGTCCATCGCAATAAAAGAGGAATTTATAATGAAAGGTAACAAATATTTTATTTACGCTTATGAGTGTCTTCCACGTTATTCACAATTTAAAGATACTTTCTTTATAATAACTATGGGTTGGGTTTAGGCAGTAAAATTAATTTATTTTAAAAAAATAGGAAGTAACCGACCCGAGGGCCGAGGACAACAGGATCTCGCCCCCTTTGCTTTGCCATAAGGCTAAGGGCAGCTGGTAAAGTATCAAAATAATAAACATGTATAAATATGTGTCTATTTCCAAGTAATCTAACTTTATTTAGATCATACCAAAAAAACTAATTAAAGTGAGAAACATTAAACCAGATACATTATTTTCTCCTTAAACTTAATATTTATTTTTGTAAAAAATATACATAAATTTAAAATGTATCTAAAATGTAATTTAAATCAATATATGATATATTTAAAATAACCAAATTACACTCCCTCTTGTCATAATAATTTCTACAAAAACTCGTACAATCTTCTAATTGGTTGGGCTTTCAAAAATAATGGCAAAAAGAGACAATAAAATGCCCAGATTAAGGTCCTAAGAAAAATACAATATAAATAACTTTTACTATCAAAAAATTATAGGAATAACCACCCACGGTGGTTATGTTTAATTATGCCAATAATATATAAACTATATATGGTGAGGACCACATAAAATTAAATAAAAAATTTCAACAATCTCCTACTTCATCTGAATATGTATTAGGATACATAATATTATCCAAAATATTAATATTTCAAAATAAGAATATTATATATGAATTATGTCAATAGTCCTCTTCAGTCAAGTATTACCTTCCATCTATTACAATGTAAAGTACTCATTCAAAACTTTTAATGTGGTTTTAAACTTTATGAATAAGCTCTCAATATTTATTTAGATCCAAATACATATATATTATATATATGTACAACAACTTAGTCGTTCTCCAATTTAATGTGTACATCCGTAATGAGAAAACAAACAAATATAAAAGTTTCAATACATACATGTTATATACACAGCATTACATATCAAGTTTAAAACTCAACGAGTCTTATATGGACAACATGATCTTGAACAACTTTGGTGACATGCCTTCGTCAAAGGATTCACAATCATTAATTCAATGTTATTGTGTTCAATGAGCACATCATTCATTTTAACGTTCTCCCTTGTGGTTAAATATTTAATGTTGATGTGTTTACTTCAACTTCCACTTTTATATTTTTTAGCCAATAACATAGGCGTTGAATTATCACAATGCATTTTTAATAGCTTTGAGATAGACTCAATAACTTCAAGCCTAGATATGAAACTTTTAAACTAAATAACCTATGACTTAGCTCAAAATATGAAACAAACCCAGCTTTCATAGTTGAAGTAGCCGCTAAAGATTTCTTTGCACTTCTCCAAGATATAGCTCCATCCAATATGTAGATGTATCCACATATGAATTTACGAGAATCAGTACAACTAGTATAATTCGACTTTGAGTATCCAATGACCTCCAAATTGAAAGATCTTCTATACATAACCATGTAATCTTTGGTTCTTTAAAGATACTTTATCACTTTCTTTACAGCTCTCCAATGTTCAATACGAGAATCTTCTTAATATTCCAACAATAAATGAAATGTTTGGTCTTGTATATACTTACGCATACAAAAGGCTTACAATAACTGAAGCATATAGAATATTTTTCATTTGTTCTCTTTTAATTTCATTTTTGGACATTGATCTATATTAAAATTGCCACCTTTCATTATAGGAGTTATAGATAGTGTGCAATTACTCATTTAAAATTTCTCAAGAACTTTATTGATATATGCCTTCTGAGACAAACCAAAAATACATTAAAATCTATCTCTATGAATCTTAATATCAAAAAAATAAGAAGTTTTCCCTATATCTTTTATATTAAAATATTGAGAGAGAAACTTTTTGCTTCATATAACAATCTCGTATCAATAGTTGCAAGCAATATATCGTCACATATATAACCAGAAAAATTATCTTATACCACAAACCTAGTGGTATATATATTAACCATTAATGTTATTAATAAAATCAAAAGAAGAGATTACATTATGAAATTTCAAATATCAGTGACAGGAGGCCTGTTTGAGTCCATATATCGATTTCTTAAGCTTACAAGCAAAATTCTCACTTTGATTTGAAGAAAACCCTTCAAGTTGTTTCATATTGTAAAACCTGTGACTCGAGTCAGGGTTTTACGTTACCAAACCAGTCGATTCGACCGTTGGTTCGAGTCGAGTCAGTTTCATGAACCGCTTGCAAAGTCGAGACCAGCCGTGAGTTATGAGCGATGAGAGTCAGGTGTACCTGAATATAAGATGATAACGTCGAGAAGATGGTGAGATATGAGTTATCAGAATATATGAAAGTATGCAGTATTTTTTTCTTTTTATATGTTTGATCGTAGAAATAGTTTTAGGCCGAATGACGCATTAGGGCGCGTTGGATTATATTCAGGTGGGTTATTAGTTATAGAGCATGCCATTTGGATGTTGTTGTGTTTGTTTTATTTTATGGAATTTTTTCATATTTTTCTAGATTTTTTTTAGAATTTATTACGAATTAGATATTATTTTGACTCGAGTAGGAATCGAGTCAATACTTATTTACGAAACTGCCATTGAGGGTATTTTTCTCCGTCCCGACCTTCCTCACCCCAAACCCTCGCCGCCGCCACTGCCGCGTGCTGCCGCCGCCGCCTCACTGCCGCTAATCAACGCCGCCCCGCCCCGCCGTGCAGTCACCGTGCCGCCACGACCCACCTCGGCCACCATCTCGCCGCCACGACGCCGGAATCGCCCCACGAAACCACCTCGGCTGCCGCCACTCCAAACCGGATTCCGCCGCCGTCCGGGCCGCGCCGCCGCCTCTGTGACCTTGACGACCACCCCTCGCCGTCGCCGACGTTTCCCTCATCATCCCGACCACCGTCGAGGCCGGCCGGAGCCCCGATCGGAGCACACCGCTGTCGCCGCCCATTTTCGACACCGCCGTCGACGGCCATCGCCGCCTCGGCTGCCTTGTTTGACACCACCATCGGACCAAGCTCGTCGAGCTGGTGCCGATAGACCCCCTGATTGCCCCGTCCCGAATCATCGCCTGAAAACCGTCGGAATCCGCCGGAAAACCGCCGACACTCGCCGGAAAACCGCCGGAACCGCCAGAAAATTGGATTCGTGGGAAATTCGCCGGATCATCCGCCGAACGCACCCGGTCCAATCTGATTGGACTTCGGATGCCGCTAGGTGCCAAATTCGAGTTTCGAGCCACGAAATGGAAACCCTAGCCGTCGCCGATTTTCGACGACGCGAGGTATAATTTATTTTAATTTAATTAGTTGAAAGTAATGATTATTAGAATTGCATGCTAGGATTGGTGAATTGTGTGTTATAATAATATATATAAATGTAGATTTGATTAAGGATAAAATATGACATTTGTTTGATTGAGTGGTGTTAAAAATGGAGACTAAGAAACTAATTAGGGTAACTAGGTAATGATCATGATCTAATGCAAACTAGCCTAAGTAGACTTACTAGAATTGATTGCTAGAATTGATATAGGTTGATGTGTGATGGTTGATGTGTGATTGTGTTGATTGTGTGTGCATGCTATAGGATGTGTGATTCATCATGTGGGCATTAGTTTTTAGCCTGATTGTGTAGGTACGGTGTAGGAGCTCGCCGCCTAGGCGCGTGGACCCGTTTGGAGCTTCTACCAAGTCCGTTTAGGACTCGTTCTCTGATTTACGCTATTCTATTATGTATTTGATTTATTATGTGCAGGACGAGTTAAGTGGCGTTTTATCGAATCCCACTTAACTCGGGCCATTTAGCCAACGATTTTCCGGATTAATAACCCTCGAGGATGAGATTCCTCGAGTTTGTTTTAGAACTTCAGATCCAGCTCACGTTGCCTTCGGGCCTATTGTATAATCCCAACCCAGACCTATATATATGTATAGTTTTTGTGTTTTTGTGAGAGACTGAATGAGGGAAATCCGACTACTGTGCTACGCGAGCGGGCACGTGTGTGTCGACAGTGGGCTCTGGAATGGTGTGCGGGCCGTTTCATTCCCGAGGGATCCTGACAACTCCACCTTTGAGTTCCTCAAACTCGGAGAAGTGTAGAGGTTCATGGGTACTGTATTGTAGTGCATGTCTAGACTTGTGGTTTCAAAGGGTACTAAAGGCGACTGCCTAAGAGTACTCGGCTTTCGTGCTCAAGGCCAGGAGTAATATGGAAAGTGCAGAGGGCGGAAAGGAATGAGATTTGACGCGAGAAGCAATAGAGAAATGGCCGAGGCATGAGAATGTGAAAGATAGGGGACGCTGTCGACCCGAGGGCGACGGCTCCCGTATGTGCCCTGATGAGAGTTCTTGAGGAAGTATATGGTTTTCATTCAACAGGAGAGTTTGCTCTCCTGTGCCAGATTGATATTAGTTATTTTCCGGGCCGGTAACACTCGTTACTGACGGTTTTTCTATATATATGTAGATGAGAAATGCGAGGGATGAAAGCTGTCGGGACTGCAGAGGATCAGCACGGAACCGCGCACACATGTACCTGCCGCGTGTAACTTATAATGATGGTGTGTTATTGTCACGTGAATGATAATTTTGATGTGTTTGTTTAGATAAATTGCTTGATATGAAATGAATGGATAAATGTGAATGATTAGTGAGTTTGGAGTTCATGCTCGGTTCAATTGAAACGAAAGAGATATTGATGAATGTTACGGTAGATTATCATGTTTTATCGTATTTTGATAAAATATTTATATACCCTTGTTGTGGATAACTTTTAATTAAAAATATCTTACCGTTGTATGGTTTTGTTTTGCTTGCACATCATAGCATGCATGTAGGACTACGTTAGAACCCACGCATCCCATCCATGCATTTCATGTTTGCATCTCCATCTTGAGACACCGAGGGCAGATCCGGGTCTGCTTAACCAAACCCAGTAGATTAGCGAACGGTTCGGTCGTCGGTGACATTTCTGGGTTGGTTCACAGGTGAGCTGAAACTGGGTGTTACAGTAATGGTATCAGAGCCAACTCTTGGCATATGTTCTCTGATAACAAGAGTGGTATCAGAGCCAACTCTTAGCATATGTTCTCTGATACCAATAATGGTATCAGAGCTAACCCTTGGTTGATTAAGATGGTAGATGCGTTACAGGTTACATGTGTGCCGAAGCTGCTCCGAGCTGTTCCGACAGGTATTTGTCTGTTTTAATGTTTTTGATTGTAGATTTCCTTACAATCGGTAGTGTGACAGGCGAGTAGACTAGAGCAGGAACTACTAGCAGGATGGTGACACAGACCCGCCGGACCCAGATCAGGACCCCATCAGCTCCAGTAGCCAGACAGGACAGTCCTAGCCCTGTTCACAGTGATGCCGCCTCCAGTCAACCTAGGACTGCCATGCCACCAGTAGAGATCAGTGTGCCAGTTTCAGCTACCCGACGTGGCGAGAGCCATCATCGAGACAGTCGCCGCGACCGAGATAGTCGTCGAGATCGAGATAGTCGTCGGTACCAAGATCGTTGTCGGGACTGAGACAGTGGTCGTGACAGTTACTGCACCAGAAGTAGTCGACAGGAGAGAGACGCAGCAATCACCAGGTTGGCGGAAGCTCAGATACAAATGCTGCAAAGTCAGGAAGAATTTAGGAGACAAATGTAGCAAGATCAGGAGGAATTCATGAGAGAGCTCAGACAGATAGCCCTTTCTGTGGCCAGAACTGAGAAGAGACCAGCAGTGGGTGAAGAGGCACCGAGAGGAGCCCCCTGATATTTGCCCCACTTTAGGCGGGGATGAGACCGGATATCAGTGGAACCGCAGCAGTAGGTAGCGGGCAGACTGCAGGCGGAAGTGGAGCTGCAAGATTTGATGGTATACCATCAGGTACGGGACCACAATTTCCTCGATATAAGCAAGGAGAAGGATTGAACAGATCAGTGGATACGAGGAGATTGGAACTGTGGCAGTACGAAAAGTTCGTGAAGAATGGGGGACGACCTTTCTTTGGAAAGTTGGACGCGGAAGAGGCATTCTTGTGGATATCGTCAGCTATAGGAGTGTTTGACACTATGGCATGTCCCACGGAGCACCGTGTGCGCATCATCACAGGAGCATTCCAGGACGAAGCTAGGATATGGTGGAGTTCAGTCCAGAATTCTATATTTGCCCATCGTCAGCCCCAGGACATCACATGGGAGGAATTAGGGCAGAATTCGATGGAAAATATTTCCCGCCAAACGTCAAGAAGAGAAAGGAACGAGAATTTCAGATGCTGAGGTAGGGACCCATGACAGTGGTACAATATGAGACTAGGTTTAAAGCTCTAGAGAGATTTGCACCAGACTTGGTGTCCACCGAAGAAAGAAGGATAGAGCGTTTTTACGAAGGCCTCCATCACGAGATCAGGATGGCCTATTTGGATAGATAGTTTGCTACTTTCGGTGATGTTGTGAGAGCTGCAAGCGAGGCAGAACGAGTTATAGCTGCTAGACCTCGCCAGGATGTTGACCAGAGGCAGCAACATTTGAGGCCGTATCAGCCAGAGCAGGGAGAACAGCAGAGACATTGGTCAGATGCACCAGTTGCCATGAGGGCTATGGATACCCAAGTTCAGGGCTACAGAGCACCCTTCTGTCAGAATTGCTGACGTCGTCATGGAGGTGAGTGCAGAGCAGGCACAGACGGATGCTACAGATGCGGTCAGCAAGGACATAGAGCTGCAGAGTGCAGAGTAGGCACAGACGTATGCTATAGTTGCGGTCAACCAGGGCATAGAGCTGCAACTTGCCCAACTGGCTAGACCCAACAGGTGACGCTCCCAGCACCATCGCAGAGACTTGGGCTCCCAGCTCCCCAGCAAACACCACAGCAGAGGCAGCAGCAGAGAGAACTTGTAGCTATCATGACAGGACAAGAACAGCAAGCCTTGGATCAGAGAGGAATGCAAACAACACCACCACCAGGACCATCCATTTCGGTACCACCTTGGGCAGCAGGGATGGATGCAACCACGATTTCTGAAGCACTGGAGGATACGACAAACGTGACAGGTATGCACGCGTCTCACCTCGGCTTTCACATTTAGTAGATAGCTACCAGAGTGAAACCTCCTTAATCTAAAATTTTGAGGACAAAATTTTAATAAGGAGGGAAGGTTGTAAAACCCGTGACTCGAGTCAGGGTTTTACGTTACCGAACCAGTCGGTTCGACCATTAGTTCGAGTCGAGTCAGTTTCATGAACCGCGTGCTGAGTCGAGACCAGCCGTGAGTTATGAGCGATGAGAGTCAGGTGTACCTGAATATATGATGATAACGTCGAGAAGATGGTGAGATATGAGTTATCAGAATATATGAAAGTATGCAGTATTTTTTTCTTTTTATATGTTTGATCGTAGAAATAGTTTTAGGCCGAATGACGCATTAGGGCGCGTTGGATTATATTCAGGTGGGTTATTAGTTATAGAGCATGCCATTTGGATGTTGTTGTGTTTGTTTTATTTTATGGAATTTTTTCATATTTTTCTAGATTTTTTTAGAATTTATTACGAACTAGATATTATTTTGACTCGAATAGGAATCGAGTCAATACTTATTTACGAAACTACCATTGAGGGTATTTTTCTCCGTCCCGACCTTCCTCACCCCAAACCCTCGCTGCCGCCACTGCCACGTGCTGCCGCCGCCGCCGCCGACGCCGCACTGTCGCCAATCAATGCCGCCCCGCCCCGCCGTGCAGTCACCGTGCCGCCACGACCCACCTCGGCCACCATCTCGCCGCCACGACGCCGGAATTGCCCCACGAAACCACCTCGGCCGCCGCCACTCCAAGCCGGATTCCGCCGCCGTCCGGGCCGCGCCACCGCCGCTGTGACCCTGACGACCACCCCCTCGCTGTCGCCGACGTTTCCCCCATCATCCCGACCACCGTCGAGGCGGGCCGGAGCCCCGATCGGAGCACACCGCCGCCGCCGCCCATTTTCGACACCGCCGTCGACGGCCATCGCCGCCTCGGCTGCCTTGTTTGACACCACCATCGGACCAAGCTCGTCGAGCTGGTGCCGATAGACCCCCTGATTGCCCCGTCCCGAATCATCGCCGGAAAACCGTCAGAATCCGCCGGAAACCGCTGACACTCGCCGGAAAACCGCCGGAACCACCGGAACCACCGGAAAATTGGATTCATGGGAAATTCGCTGGATCATCCGCCGAACGCACCTGGTCCAATCTGATCGGACTTCGGACGCCGCTAGGTGCCGAATTCGAGTTTCGAGCCACGAAACGGAAACCCTAGCCGTCGCCGATTTTCGACGACGCGAGGTATAATTTATTTTAATTTAATTATTTGAAAGTAATGATTATTAGAATTGCATGCTAGGATTGGTGAATTGTGTGTTATAATAATATATATAAATGTAGATTTGATTAAGGATAAAATATGACATTTGTTTGATTGAGTGGTGTTAAAAATGGAGACTAAGAAACTAATTAGGGTAACTAGGTAATGATCATGATCTAATGCAAACTAGCCTAAGTAGACTTACTAGAATTGATTGCTAGAATTGATATAGGTTGATGTGTGATGGTTGATGTGTGATTGTGTTGATTGTGTGTGCATGCTATAGGATGTGTGATTCATCATGTGGGCGTTAGTTTTTAGCCTGATTGTGTAGGTACGGTGTAGGAGCTCGCCGCCTAGGCGCGTGGACCCGTTTGGAGCTTCTACCAAGTCCGTTTAGGACTCGTTCTCTGATTTACGCTATTCTATTGTGTATTTGATTTATTATGTGCAGGACGAGTTAAGTGGCATTTTATCGAATCCCACTTAACTCGGGCCATTTAGCCAACGATTTTCCGGATTAATAACCCTCGAGGATGAGATCCCTCGAGTTTGTTTTTGAACTTCAGATCCAGCTCACGTTGCCTTCGGGCCTATTGTATAAATCCCAACCCAGACCTATATATATGTATAGTTTTCGTGTTTTTGTGAGAGACTGAATGAGGGAAATCCGACTACCGTGCTACGCGAGTGGGTCACGTGTTTGTCGACAGTGGGCTCTGGAATGGTGTGCGGGCCGTTTCATTCCCGAGGGATCCTGACAACTCCACCTTTGAGTTCCTCAAACTCGGAGAAGTGTAGAGGTTCATGGGTACTGCATTGCAGTGCATGTCTAGACTTGTGGTTTCGAAGGGTACTAAAGGCGACTGCCTGAGAGTACTCGGCCTTCGTGCTCAAGGCCAGGAGTAATATAGAAGGTGCAGAGGGCGGAAAGGAATGAGATTTGACGCGAGAAGCAATAGAGAAATGGCCGAGGCATGAGAATGTGAAAGATAGGGGGACGCTGTCGACCCGAAGGCGACGGCTCCCATATGTGCCCTGATGAGAGTTCTTGAGGAAGTATATGGTTTTCATTCAACAGGAGAGTTTGCTCTGCTGTGCCAGATTGATATTAGTTATTTTCCGGGCCGGTAACACTCGTTACTGACGGTTTTTCTATATATATGTAGGTGGGAAATGCGAGGGATGAAAGCTGTCGGGACTGTGGAGGAGCAGGACGGAACCGCGCACACATGTACCTGCCGCGTGTAACTTATAATGACGGTGTGTTATTGTCACGTGAATGATAATTTTGATGTGTTTGTTTAGATAAATTGCTTGATATGAAATGAATGGATAAATGTGAATGAGTAGTGAGTTTGGAGTTCATGTTCGGTTCAATTGAAACGAAAGAGATATTGATGAATGTTACGATAGATTATCATGTTTTATCGTATTTTGATAAAATATTTATATACCCTTGTTGTGGATAACTTTTAATTAAAAATTTCTTGCCGTTGTATGGTTTTGTTTTGCTTGCACATCATAGCATGCATGTAGGACTACGTTAGAACCCACGCATCCCATCCATGCATTTCATGTTTGCATCTCCATCTTGAGACACCGAGGGCAGATCTGGGTCGGCTTAACCGAACCCAGTAGATTAGCGAACGGTTGGGTTGCCGGTGACATTTCCGGGTCGGTTCACAGGTGAGCCGAAATGGGGTGTTACACATATAAACCTCTACCTCTAAATCTCCATTGAGGAAAACTATTTTTACATCCATCTGATGTAATTCAAAATTAAAATGTGTAATTAATACTATGATAATACAAAAGGAGTCTATCTTTAAAACAGGATGAAAAAATCTCTCCATAATCAATTTTTTCCTTTTGTGTGAATCCTTTAGCCACAAATCCTTCCTTATGACATTCAATATTGCCTAATGAATCCTTATTGGTTTTGAAAACTTATATACAACTAATAACCTTCACCCATTTTGGCAACTCGACAAGATCCTCCACTTGGCTTACAACCATAGTATCCATCTCATCCTTAATGGCATCGTACCACAATTGTAAATTACTATTATTCATTGCTTTCAAAAATATTTTAGGGTCATTTTCTTCGCCAACATTATAGTGAGATTCTTATAGTAAACAATGAAATCACTAGATATTGCTGGTTTTCTCACTCTAGTTAATCTCCTTAATGATTCATCAACATTCTCTTGTGGAGGTAGTTGATCAATCAATTACACAACAACTTCCGGTTGTTATTCTCCATTATGTGCAACTTGATCTATAAGAGAGCTTGACATGATTCTTCGTTGACTACTTGTTTGACATTCACCCAATTAAAATGAATATCATTGATAATAACCAATCTACTTTTTGATATTGAAGTACATTTTGAATGATCATCATCAAAAATCAAGTTATAATGTAAATCACTCCCACTAACCATATCATTCTAAAAAAACTTTGCATTTCTTAATTCCACAATTATAGTGAAATTTGATGGACATAAAATCAATAACCCTTGGAACTTTCAGCATAACCAATGAAATACCGACTAATAGTCCTTGGGTTTAACTTCCTCTCTCGGTTCAAAATCCTATTCCTAGCTGGGCAACCATAAATGTGCATATGTTTTAAACTCAAATTTCAACATTTCCACAATTTTAATGACATTTTGAAAATAACATTAGAATGAACCCGATTTAATATATGCAGTGAAGTCTTAAGGGTTTCCCTCTTAATGACCGAGCAAGTTTGGAGTTCCTAAACATACTCCTTACCATATCCATTAAATTTTAATTTCTTCTTTCACCTACACCAATTTGAACTGGTGAGCTAGATATGGTGTTATAAGCAATAATACTAAGTTCATGAAGAAATTTTGCAAATGGACAAGGTAATTTAACTTTATTAATATATCCACTATGAAATTCTCCACCTTGGTTTGACCTCACGATTTTAATTTTCTTGTTGCACTATTTCTCTATTTCAGTTTTAAAAACTTTAAAGTTGTCCAATGTTTTGTACTTATTATGAAGCCAGTAGAGATATACATTGTGAATTGTCATCAACGAATGAGATGAAGTATTTCTAACTAGATGAGTCTCTACTTGTCAAACCTATGACCAGAGTCAGGGTTTTATACTTGTGAACCGGTAGGTTCAACCATCGGTTTGAGTCGAGTCAGTTTCAGAACACGTGCACTAAGCCGAGGCTAACCGCATATATGAGCCTAAGTATATGATGATAATGTCAGTAACACAACAGGAAAATGAGTTATATGAATATATGAGAGTATGCAAATTTATTTTTTAATTTTATTTACACTAGACTATAGAATTAGATTTAGGTCATTTACTACATTAGGACGTGTTAGTTAGTATTTTGGGTGGGTTAGTAGGTTTATAACATGTCATTTGATTTAGACACAATTATGATATTTTATTATATTTTATTTTGTATTTTTGGAAATTTATTTATTATTCTTAACTCTAGTCGGGAGAGAGTTAAGTTTTAATTACAAAACCGCCATTCATGTTATTTCTCTCCCGACCAATTGGTTTCTTCACCCTCCCGAACATGCATCCCAATCACCTTCTACCCCTCACCATCAGCCCGTGCCGCAGCCACCAATGGCCACCTTTCCCGACCATGCTCACCACTGCCGCCATGCCCTCCTGCCCTCACCCTTACTCATAGGTTCCACCCAAACCTTGTCACGTCTCCCCTTCCTTTTCGACTGCCCTCTTTCTCTGGCTGCCGCCACGGCCGACCTCACCCTCTGACCACCTCCTCCGACCACCGCTATCCTTTCTCCTTCCCCACTCCTATCGAGCCAAGCCCCATCACTGATGGCCCTAGCCACCCCTCATTCGCAGTTGCTAGCGACCCAACGTTGCCATCGTCAGTCGGTTGTCGCCTAACCAAACTCTCCCCTTCATACTCACCCTACCCTACCTGCATGGATATCCATACACCCTCACCCTTGCCCCTCACCAAACAAACCATATGAGTTCACCACAAGTGCCAGCCTCCATTACCACTGGCGACCCGTTGTCATCGCCGTTGGCCTATCGTTGCCTCAACCAGATGCCTTCCTCAGACCCTAGCCACCGTGCACTAGTCCTGGTCTGGATCCCTTGAGCTAAATGGTAGTAGCCATGATGACAGCAGCCATAGCCGTCACCGTTGTTGCCACCGACATCAGGTATACAATGTTCAAATTTAGTTCCTTTCATGTTGTTGATCATCATTGTGGTGTTGATTAAGGAATGAAAGTATGAATTTATCACTCTAGGACACATAGTTAGTATTTTGGATGGGATAGTAGGTTTAGAACATGTCATTTGACTTAGACATGATTATTTTATTTTTATGATATTTTATTATATTTTATTTTATATTCTTGGGAATTTATTTATTATTATTAGCTCGAGTTGGGGGAGCCTCTAATCATGATTCTTATGCCTCCCCGACATGCATGTCGATGGCAGTGGCACAGGCCAGCGGCATTGCCATCGTCAGTAGAGGGGGCAGAAGGCGATCGGGATGCATGTCGGGGACGCCTAAGAATCATGTCTAATTACAAAACCGCCATTCATGTTATTTTATATTCTTATGCCTCCCCGACATGCATCCCGATCGCCTTCTGCCCCTCACTACCGACAATGGCAATGCCGCTGGCTTGTGCCACTGCCATCGGCAACCACCTTCCCCGACCATGCTCACCACCACCGTCATGCCCTCCTTCCCTCACCCTCACTCCCCGATTCCTCTCTAGCCCCCCCCCCCCCCTTCCTTTTTGGCCGCCACTACCACCACCACTACCTACCTCACCCTTTGACCACCTCCTCTAACCCATCGCCATCCTTTCTCCTTCCCACTCCTACCGAGCCAAGCCCCATTAGTCACGGCCCTAGCCGCCCCTCATTTGCACCAGTCGGTTGTTGCCTGACCGGACTCTCCCCTTCACCCTCACCCCACCCTACCTGCATGCATTGCCACCCTCACCCTTTCCCCTCACCAAACAGACCATATGAGCCCCCCACAAGAGACTGGCCGTTGTCGCCGCTGGCAACCAGCTACTATCGCTGCTGGCCAGTCTTTACCTTAGCCAGATGCCTTCCTCACACCCTACCCACCGTGCACTGGCCCTGGTCTAGATTCCCTTGGACTAAAAGGCAGTAGCTATGCCAACGGCTGCCCGGCCGCCACCGCTATCACCATCGACTTTAGTATACATTGTTAAAATTTAGTTCCTTTCATGTTGTTGATCATCACTGTGGTGTTGATTGTAGAATAAAAGTATGAATTTATCATGTTAGGACACATTAGTTAGTATTTTGGGGGGGGGAGGGGTGCGGAGGGGAGTGGGGGTGGTGGTTAGTAGGTTAGAACTTGTCATTCAATTAAGATAATAATACTTTATTTTATGGTAGTTTATTATATTTTATTTTGTATTTTTGGGAATTTATTTATTATTATTTACTTGAGTTGGGAGTAAGTCAAGTTTTAATTACAAAATTATGATTTATGTTATTTCTCTCCCGACTGATTGGTTTCTTTTGCGTCCCCGAGATGAATCCCGATCACCTTCCACCCCCTCACTGCTGGCAACAGCATCACCGTCAGCTCATGTCGCTGCCAACATCGGCCAACGTCCCCGACCATGCTCATCACCGCCACCACACCCTCCCTCCCTCTCCCTTCTCGGTTCCTCCCTACCCTAGTTGTGCCTCCCCCATTCTGGCCACCCTCTTTCTTAGGCCGCAGCCACTGTCGCGGCCTACCTGACCCTCTAACCACCCTCACCCTTGCCCCTCACAAAACAGACCATATGAGGCCCCCGCAGGCAATCAGCCACCATCCCTGCAGGCGACCTGCTAGCCAATCGTTACCTCGGCCAGATGCCTTCTTCATGCCCTACCCACTGTGCCCTAGCCCTTGTTTGGATTCCGTTGGGCTGCATGGCAGTAGCCATGCTGGTGACAGCCGCGACAGTCGCTATCATCGCCATTGACGTTAGGTATACATTGTTAGAATTTAGTTCCTTTTATGTTGTTGATCATCATTGTGGTCTTCATTATAGAATGAAAGTATGAATTGTGCGATGTGAATGTGAGTTGATTTGAATAGGTATGCTTTGGTGGATAGCATTGATGAAAAATTATACATGTAAATTGACATTGAATGGTGAACTAGTTATTACAATAATTGATTATGAATGCTATGATTAAAGTATAATTAGAAACCTTGGATTTCTTTATTAGGGTAATATGTGAATTAGTGATTAATAGGAATATGGAGTTGAACACAACCGTTTGCATTTAGCGTTGGATTATGGATGTAATCATGGATTATGTTATCATGAATCAAAATGATGAAATGATGAATACATGATCTAGATCAATATTACCCAACAAGTTAATAGATTGTAATTTGAATGGATAATTGATTCGTGGTAGTATAGGTGTTGTGTTTCGTTATATAGGTGTATATGATTATCTTGATGATGTGAGTAATGTGATTGAACTGATTAGGATATGATTGAGATTATAATTATATGCATTCATATCATATATGCTAGATGGGCATTAGTATTTAGTTGTGATGTGTAAGTATGGAGTAGGGGCTCTCCACCTAGATGCATGGCCTCATTTGGAGCTTCCACTAGGTCTATTTAGGACTCGCCCTTGATTTATCACTCTATTTTATGTGATTTAATTTATTATTTACAAAACGAGTTAAGTATTAATAATCCACGAGGATGAGACCCCTTGAGTCTTATTTCAAAAAATAAGATCCTCCACAAGTTGCCTTTGAGCCTATTATATAAATCCCTTCCCAAGTCTATATATATATAGATTTATCGAGTTTTCAATTAAATGAGAGATGGTAAAACTGACTCGCATGTACCATGACTGGGTGGACGTGTTAGTCATAGTGGGCTCTTGATTAGTGAAAGGGTTGTTCTATTCCCGAGGGATCCTAACAACTCCACTTTTTGAGTTCCTCACACTCGGAGAACGTGGAGGTTTACAGGTACTTTTTAGTACAGCGCACGTTCGAACATATGATTCGAAGGGTACTCAAGGTAATCGGCCTTCATGCTAAGGGATAGAAGAAGGCTTAGGATATACTCGTAGTCCCGAGGGACCAGAAAAAAAATGAAAAAATGGCGAGAGAGGAATCAGCTGACCAGTCAATTCAAGATGCTACCAGGTCTATAGCTTTGTGGTTCCTCAGTAGATACTGTTTAGAGATTTCAATAGAAGATATAAAAATGTTTTTCTTCACATGAGAGTTAGCTCTCATGGCCAGTTTGATATAGATATATTTTAGACTAGTAATACTCGTTACTGATGTGTTTTTAAAATATGTAAATGATGATCAGGATTAGGATGTGCAAGCCTAGACAGAGGCGCAATGACGTCTCTTGCATACACATGCATTAATTTTAGAATGCTTTTTTATTTTTACTAATGATATAATGTTATGATGAAAATGTGGTGATAGTAAGATTTTGGTAATGAAATGCAAATCACAATGACATGATGTGAATTCTATTTAGTAAATATGTTTAAATGTTGAATATGCACAATAGGAGGGTCAAGACCCAATTTTGAAATTTAAATGTGAATGAGAATGATGAGATAGGCCAAAAACTAGTTTATACTTGTAAATGAAATGTAAATTAGCAGTCAAGTGAAGACTCAACACAAAAATGAATTATACAGTTGAATGAAAGTATTGTATGAATGTTTTATTAAATATTTATATTATCTATGATATGACAGGGTGGCCCTTATTGTACTTTCAGGTGACACTCTATCCGTTTTATTTTAGGGTTTATTGATTTTATCGTGATTGATTGGTTTAGTGTGAGTTGGTTGACATGACATTCATGTAGTATCAAGTTATGTTCCGAGCATTTCATTCATGCATCATGTAACACCCCATTTCAGTTCACCCGTGAACTGACCCAGAAATGTCACTGGCGACTGAACTGTTCACTAATCTAATAGATTCAATTAAACAAACCCAGATGTACCCTCGGTGTCTTAAAATGGTAGTGCAAGTATGCAATGTATGGATGGGATGCTTGGGTTCTAATGTGGCCCTACATGCATGCCATGATATGCTATCATGCACGAACAAAACAACCTTGAAAACAAGTTCGAAAATAAATACTAATTTTAAAACAAAACGGACAGAGTCTCCCCTAAAATTGCAATAGGGGGCCAACCTGTCCATGGCAACAATAAATATTTATATCGATACAATTCCAAAACATGACATTATCATTTCCATTCAAGTCTTTTTCACTTTTTGGCTCATTCAAGCAAAGTCTAAACTCTAAGGCTCCTTGTTCATTTTCGTTCTAGTTTCGTTTCATAGGCAAATCGTTCATAGCATTTCACAGAATAATCTTAAACAAACTCATCATTCACACAACTTAGAAATTGTAAAGATTGTAAATATATATATATATATATATATATATATATATATATATATATATATATTTGACGCAGTCCGGGAAAGACCGAACGCGGTCCGGGAAAGACCGAGCATTGGAGATTTATTATTATTCTCTACCAGGTTAATTATTATATTTTATTATTTACCAGGTTACCTGGTTAAATGAAATGCGGCTGTTGGGATGTTTTTACATACCCTAGTCGTCATTTTCATTTCATTTTTTATAAAGGATGTCTTCCTCACCTTACCTGCCTAGTTCTCCTCTTCCTTACCAGCTTCTTCTTTGCTTGGGTATCCGTCCTATCTCCCTCTTCTTAATTTTGTTGCATGCATATTCTTTTTAATTGATAATAAGCTTGATAAACATGAGAATTAAAGTCTTAAATCAACAATAATAAAAACTAAAACTAAATTGGAAACTGGAATTTCACCATGGCCGACGGGTCTGAATTTTGGCATGATGGGCGACTGTAAACAAAGATTTCAAGGCATCCCCACACGCCCTTGATGGCCTCTCTTGTTGCTGGGTCAAGTGGGTGGCGTCGCCTTGTCCTTGGCTTCCGATGGGTGGTGGAATTAGAGCTGTTACTGAGCAGAATTGCAAGGGGGACGACGATGATGGTGATCCTCTGAAATTGATGCTATAATGGAAGCTTCAAAGGGTAGACACCGATTGTTCTTCGTTGACAACATCAAGGGTCTATTACAGCAATTTCTACCTCCAACACATGCCATTACAGGTGACCTTCTTGCTGGAATTCATGGCGCCGATGTGCTGATGTGGGGAGAACGACTCTACTCCCTGCAACGTCCAAAGGTGGCCAATTCTTCCTGGTTGATAATGGCCTGAGGTTGCTGAACCTCTGAATTGGTAGCAAGGTGCAAGCAAGTGGTCGTCTTGAGGCTGGGAGAAGAAGAACAGGCCTGGTTTGGTGCAGGATGGTCACCTTGTATAGCTGCTATAAAACAGACTTTGGGCTTTATCTTTGGCTGTTTTAATTCGTTGTTGATGCCTTGTTGGGATGTTTATATGGTTGTTCAATTGGGTTGTGGGGGTAGGTTGCATATGGTTGAAGAAGAAGACGTCAGATCTAGGTTTTGATGCAAAGAAGAAGGTAGGAGAAGAGAAGGACGTTGAGGAAGAAGAAGATGGTAGTTTTGTAAATATAGGTTGACTCGATACAGCTCGAGTTAAAAATAATACTAACTCGTAATAAATCATTAAAAATAATTATTCTAATGGGTTATGAGTTAAAGTTGCTAAACTAATTAATTATTAGATGAAATCGACGTGGACATAAGTAATAAAAAATACGGTAATGATAAACAGTCGATAATTAATCGACATACTATAAGCGATTAATTTTAAATCGGATGTTTATAAGGGATTAATGACATAAATATTTCACCTTCACCGTATTAAATTTAATATTAGGTAAATAAAGTGATTATTTTAATAATGAGTCAGTAAGGTATAAAATGGGTTAATAAACTATAATCGGGTAAAAATCACAAGCGTAGAACCTAAATATCATAATGAAAATAAATAAAGTTCGAAACTTTATTTAGTTGAATAATTTAAAATAATTGTATTAGTAATATCTTTGAATTAGATTATTACAAATTATTTTAAATAATTTAATCAAGCAGCTTAATTAATTAAATTGCTATGAATAATAATAGCAATTAAAAAGTATAACCGTAAACTAAATCATCAACATTAGGGTTAAGTAATTATCACTGCAAAGGAAATTATCTTATTATTTGTTAAGTGTTAAGTATGATTTAGATAATTAATTTAAAATGTAAAGTAGGACTTAAATGATTATATTACGTCAATAATTAATTATCTCACTAGATTTGTTGAGAATTTAATATTAAATATTGTTGAATTTTAAAAGTGTATATATATATATATATATATTAGTCATTTAGTTGCATGCTTTTCTACACAAATAAAATTATACTTATGTATAATTTTATGTTCTCGTCGAGATTAGGATCTTTGGTCGCAATTACAGATTCACTTACGAACTATCCATGTCCGTATAATTATTTGAAATGTTGTATTTTCCCTTATTGGCAGCCCTGGTCGGGCTGAGCCCAGATTCGACCACCATTCACCGAGTGCAACCGGGGTCAAGGAATTTACTCAGTCCAACACGGGGCTGCACCTTTAAAATTACTTTGTGGGAGTCTTGGTCGACTTGAGTATTTAACCACCATGTAGAATGCAACTGGGGTTGACTCAATTCAGAAGGGCAACATCCCCTAAAAGATTGAATACCTACCCCTAGGTCAAAAAGGGTGATAGGGCGCAGTGGCGCAAGTAGGCTCATTATGCACTTGTGCGCATGCATGGGATGGTAGCTGGATGGGGAGGTCACCCCTCCCAGCATATAGCGAGCTCGACATAGGCTCATAACAACTAAAAGTCTCTTTAAACAATTAATAGGGATTATAGTGACTTGTTTTATTTAATTATGCGGCTTATTGGTTTTATCACTAATGCGGAATTGCCTCTGCAGGTGAGCAGCTTTGGACTAAAGAATAGAAGTGTCGTTGGTGCTTCTTTTACCAACCTAGGTAGGGTGAATTGATAATAAATTGGACTTCCTTTTATTTTTCTTGTATTATAAATGTGGCTATGGGAAACGGTCCGAGATTGTAGGACAGTTATTTTATATATTGTCATATGCTATCATAACATGATTTCTTTTTATGACTTAAAAACTGCTAGACTTATTTGCTATATTATGAATCATGTTCTAGAATGTTATTGTTACATCAATTATATTTTAGGTAACACCTGGTCCAATTCGGGCGGGTCATTACAAAAATCATCATTACCATCCATTACATTCAGTAGGTACTGTGTACAACATCTTTACTACTCCTCCACGATTCTGACAACGCTCAGTCCCTGAGATTCTCACCTACAAAAATAATAGAAAACCATGAGTAATGAGTGCTACTGGTCCAAAAATAGCTAGTAACAAATTGAAACAGGAGGGCTGACCCTCCTATTAAAGTAAAACATTCATAACTTCCACTAGAACTCTCATAAGGGCACTAATTAGGAGTCGTCGGCCTCGGCTCAACAACATCCCCTTTCTATCTCATTCTTATGACTTGGAATTTTCATCTAACCCTTGCATGGAAAATTCATTCTTTTCTCTTCCGCCCTCTACATCCTCCGTATTACTCCTAGCCTTTAGTACAGAGGCCGAGTACTCTCAGGCACGCCTTCAATACCCTTTGAAACTGCAAGTCTAAACATGCGCAACATAGCAATACCTGTAAACCTCCACACTTCTCCGGGTTTGAGGAACTCAAAGGCGGAGTTATTAGGATCCCTCGAGAATGGAATGACCCACACACCAATCTAGAGCCTGCTATCAACTGGCACATACCCGCTCACATAGCACGATTGTTGGTATTTCTGGCTTCGACTAGCACGTGCCCGCTTGCGTAGCATGGTTGTTGAATTTCCCTCATTCCATCTCTCACTGAAAATGGGAAAACAACATGTATATAGGTCTAGGTAGGGATTTATATAATAGGACCAAAGGCATCGTGAGTTGGATCCGAGTTTAAAAAACAAACTCGAGGGATCTCATCCTTGAGGGTTATTAACCTTGAAATAACGTACGATTAAATGGCCCGTGTGGAGTGGGATATAATAAATCGACTACTTGACACGTCCGCTTACCTGTAAAACAAAACACGATGGAGTATAGAGATAAAACCAGAAGCGAGTCGTAACGGACATGGTAGAAGCTTCAAGCGTATCCACGCGCCTAGGCAACAAGCTCCTACTCCGTACCAACACATCAAAACTAAATACTAACGCCGCTCATGATGCATTCACACATCCTATAGCATATCACATCAACCATGCATCAATCAACACACATCAATAATAATCAGTATAAGTTTTCCTACTCTACGTTATATTAGATTACAATACTTATTTAGTCTACCCAATTAATTCTTTGGCATTCATTTTAATATCACTCAGTCACACATCTTCATATTTTTATTAACATAAAAATATCTAACCCATCAATCACTCAATCCTAGCATCCTACCATGTTGTTCTAATAATCATTACTTTTAAATAATTAAATTAATATATACTTCGCGTTTCACCGACAATTGGAGATTGCTAAAGTTTTGTCGCGCACCTTAGAGTTCAAATTCAGATCTCAGCGGCGTCCGAAGTTTGATCAGGTTCAATTGGATAAATTTGGTGAAAGATCTGGTGAATTCCAAATAATCCAGTTTTTCGGCAGGTTTGATGGTTTTTTGACGGTTTTTCGGTGATAGTTTCCGCAGCAGCTACTGGTGGGATAGTGGTCGTATAGGGTCTCGTTGGCACTGGCTCGGTGAGCCCGACGTGTGTATGATGTCGATGAGGTCGGTGGAGGCAGTGGCTCACCAAAAAAGCACAAACAAGGTTGTCGGCGGTGAAGTGTGGAGATCCGGTCGTTGTGGGCATTGTTGGGCTTCGCACCAATTGGGGAAGATCGCAGGAGGGTTGAAGACGTCGAGGTGACCACTGGATGACGTTGGTGATGGTTGTCAATCACGGGATTGGCAATGTGAGCACGACAATAGGCTGTGGCACTCCGACATCGTGGAGGCCTGACAGTGGGCGAGGTTGCTTGGGTGGCATGGCGACGACACGACGGTGCTTGGTGGCGTCGATGAGGGACGGGGTGGCATCAGTGGTGGCGGCGACGAGGGTTTTGGATGTGAAGAAGAGAAGTTTCGGGGGGGAGGTTGTGGGGACAAGATGGTGTTGGGGTGTTCGGTGGCAAACTCATAAATAAAACTTGACTCAACGCCGGCTCGAGTCAAAATAATGATTAACTCGTAATAAAACCTAAAATTTCCAGAAAATTAGGGGAAAATCTCATAAAATATAATACACACCATAACGGCATGTTCTATAACTAATAGCCTACCCAAACGCCCTATAACGCATCCTAATGCGTTATTCGACCTAAAAATATATCTACAATAAAATACATTAAAAAATATACTACATACTTTCATATATTCTGATAACTCATTTCGCAGCATCTTTCCGACGTTATCATCATATATTCAAGTACATTGACCCTCATCGCTCATAACTCATAGCTAGCATCAACTCAACACGTAGTTCATGAAATTGACTTGACTCGAACTGAGAGTTGAACTGACTGGTTCAGTAATGTAAAACTCTAACTCGAGTCACAAGTTTTACAACCTTCCCTCCTTAGAAAAAAATTGTCTTCAAAATTTTAACTAAGGAAGTTTCAAACTCATCCCTAATCTAAAGAAAAAGAATCTCTAGTAAGGTGCGTGGTTGTGAAGTTGGTTGCTCGAATATCTCCAAGTATCACTTCTTCATCACATCTTTCCATTCCCATATAGATTCTTCAACTCCTCTTCAAGTCCATTGCACTCGTACTAGGGGGGCTTCTTTCCTTCAGAGAATCTTCACTCTGCGATCTACAATCTGAACTGCATCTTCCGGATACGTCAAGTCTGATTGTAGCTTTGTTTCTCTGAAGCTAACAACACAAGGGTTGTCTAAATGGTACTTCTTCAGCATCAACACATGGAAGACATCATGCATAACAGATAGGTGAGGCAGCAATGCTAACATGTATGCCACTGGTCTAATGCGCTCAATCACATCAAATGGTCCAATATATTGCCGACTGAGTTTCCCTTGCATCCCGAATCTCTTGTTTCCCTTAGTCAGACAAACCTTTAGAAGAATGTGATCTCCTAACGCAAAATGAACCTCATGTCTGTACTAATCAGTATAACTTTTCTGCCACTCAAGAGCTGCTCTCATTATCTTCCTGATCCGCATCACCACTTTGTGTGTCTGTTGGATCATCTTTGGCCCAACTACTACTGGCTCACTGCCCTATACCCAACATACCAGGGATCGACATGGTTTGCCGTATAGTGCTTTGTATGATGCCATCCTTATCATAGCCTGATAGCTATTGTTGTATGAGAACTCCACTAGAGGTAGGTGTTCTTCCCAACTTCCTCCAAAATCCAAAATGCATGCTCAAAGCAAATCCTCTAGGATCTGTATGGTCCTCTCGGTCTGCCCATCTGTCTATGGGTGAAAGGCGGTGATGAATCTTGATTCAGTGCCCATAGCTATCTGGAAAGCCTTCCAAAATTGAGACGTGAACTTCATATCCCTATCTGATATGATCCCCTGTGGTACTCTATGTAGCTTGACTATCTAGTCTCTGTATAGCGTGGCCAAAGTGGTCAGTGGGTAATCCATCCTGATTGGTATGAAATGTGTGCTATTTTTGAGTCATCTACTTTGACCCATATTGCATCCTTCTGTTGTCGAGTCCAAGGTAAACCGACTACAAAGTCATATGCTATACTCTCCCACTTCCACTCTGGCACTTTTAATGGCTGCAGCATTCCACTTGGGCGTACATGCTCAGCTTTCACTTGTTGGCACACTAAACATCTGGCAACTGTGTCATATACCTATCTCTTCATTCCTAGCCACCAATATGTTCGTCAGACATCATGGTACATCAATCTCTACGTCGTGTGTAGGATAGTTACACTATGCACCTTCAGTTGGCGAGATACATAGGCTATAACTTTATCCTTCTGCACTAAAACACAACCTAAGCCAATCCCTGAGGCATCTGTGTAAACTATGAAATCCTTGTGTCCATCAAGCAATGTGAGGATAGGCGCCGAAGTCAATCTCTCCTTCAGCATCCTAAAACTCCGCTCAAACTGGTCCGTCCATGTAAACCATTCCTCCTTCCTAGTTAGCTGTGTAAGAGGGGTTGCTATGGAAGAGAAATCCTTAATAAACCATCTATAGTATCCAACTAGGCCTAGGAAACTCAAAACCTCTATGGGTGTGTCTTCGACTGTTCCCAATGCACTACTACTTCTATCTTGGCTAGATCTATTGAAATGCTTGATGTTGAGATGGTATAGCCGAGAAAGTGCACTTCTGACAACCAAAAACTACACTTCAAAAATTCCTATACAATCTATTCTCTCTCAGTGTTTGCAACACCATCCTCAACTGTTGTTCATGCTCTTCCCTGGACGAAGGATAAGCCTATATGTCATCCACAAAGACAGTCACAAAATTGGGCTAAGTATGGACTGAATACTCTATTCATCATGTCCATAAATGCTGCTGGGGCATTATTCAATCTAAATGGCATGACCAAAAACTCATAGTGTCCATATCTTGTCCTGAATACAGTCTTTGGAATGTCTTCTACTCTAATCTTCAATTGGTAGTATCCTGACCTCAAATCAATCTTCAAGAAGACGATTGTTGAGCTCAACTGATCAAATAGGTAATCAATGCGAGGAAGAGGGTATCTATTCTTAATAGTCGCATGGTTTAGCATCTTGTAATCGATGCATAAACACATGCTTCCATCCTTCTTCCTCATGAATAACACCAGTGCACCCCATGGGGAAACACTCAGTTGTAATGACCCGCCCGAACCAGGCCGGGTGTTACCTAAAATATAATTGATGTAACAATAACATTCTAGAATATGATTCATAATACAACAAATAAGTCTAGCAGTTCATAACTCATAAAAAGAAATCATGTTCTGATAGTAAATAAATATATATAAAATAACCACCCCACAGTCTTGGACCGTTCGCATAGCCACAATTATAACACAAGAAAAATAAAAGGAAGTCCAATTTATTATCAATTCACCATACCTAGGTTGGTAAAAGAAGCACCAACCACACTTCTATTCTTTAGTCCAAAGTTGCTCACCTGCGGAGGCAATTTCGCATTAGTGATAAAACCACTAAGCCGAATAATTATATGGAACAAGTCAATATAATCTCTATTATCGTTTCACGAGACTATTAGTTGTTATAAGCCTATACCGAGCTCATTATATACTGGGAGGGGTGGCCTCCCCATCCAGCTACCATCCCGTGCATGCGCACACACGCTACGTGGCCCATGGCCTCTAGTTACCAATATTTGCCGTTGACTCACCCTCTCGGTTTCACAAGTGCCTAATGAGCCTACTTGTGCCACTGCGCCTTGTCACCCCTTTTGGCCTAGGGGCAGGCATTCAATCTTTCGGGGGTGTTGCCTTGCGGAATTGAGTCAACCCCTGTAATGACCCGTCATTTCTCACAACATTGTGGGCCTAGCTGGCTAGGTGTTACTCACAATTTAGCAAATATGTCTAGCATTTCTAACAAAAATATATATAAAGATCCCACAGTCACACTTATTTCTCAAATAAATAAATAAAAAGGGAGTCCCCATATTTATTTTGCTCCATGCTGTGGTTGTCAATCACCTAATTTCATATCTGCACAATTGCGGAGGCAATTCTACGTTAGTGATTACAGCACTAAGTAGTATAATAGATAAAACAAGTCAAGTACATTCCACTATTTCCCTATGTTCATTTTAATATGCGGTGGAGCGATTCTGCTATACTCCAAAAAATGTAGAGGAGGTATCCGCTGTGATCCGCACACCTCGGCCGTAGCCCGTTTGTGGGGAGGCTACCACTACCATCTCCAGTGCCAGTGCCTTGCACACCCCGGTCATAGCCTTTTTGTGGGGAAGCTATCACTACACTCAGGTGATTGCTACGCCCCGTTTGTGGGGAAGCTCTCACTGCCAACTCTAGTGCCAGTGCCTCACACACCCCGGCCGTAGCTTTTTTATGGGGAGGCTATCACTGCACTCCAGTGCCAGTGCTTTGCACACCCCAGCCGTAGCCTTTTTATGGGGAGGCTATCACTGCACTCAGGTGATTGCTACACCCCATTTGTGGGGAAGCTCTCACTGCCAATTCTAGTGCCAGTGCCTCACACACCCCGGCCGTAGCCATTTCATGGGGAGGCTATCACTGCACTCTAGTGCGATGGAGGAATCGTTGTGCCTCACACACCTCGGCCGTAGACTTTTTATGTGTCTCACTCACCCCGTGTCAGACTGAGTCAATTATTTGACCCCGGTTGCACTCGGTGCATGGTGGTCGAATCTGGGCTCAGGCCGACCTAGGCTACCAACAAGGAAAGTATGATGTTCTACCTATTATACGTACCTGACTTGTGATTTCATCTGACTGTGATCTGCTAACCCTAATCTGAATGAGGGCATAAAATTATACATTAGTATAATTTTATTTTCATGAACCTACATGCAACTACATGACTAATATACTATCAATTTTTAAATGATGTAATTAGTTCATGTTAGTCTTCATTATTTATTAAATTTTCAGCAATTCTGATGATAATTAATTATTAATTATCCCCAACCAAATCCCCATTAACTGGTTGATAATTTGATTATTAACATGTCCCATACTTAATTCTTTTGTATTTACCTTATATTCTAACTCAACTGCATCGAGTTCTCCCAGCTTTATTGTAGTCAACCAGCAAAAGCCGGTATTTTCACCATGCATGGCAACCAACCAGTAACGTGGTAGCCTCCATTCGCTGCTATGGCGTCTCCAACTTGGCCACCACATGGCAACCCTCAACCAGTCCTTGGCGACCCAATATCGGCCACCCAATTAGCAACCCCGACCTGACCATGGTGACTCCATGTCGGTCACATAATCAGCCCATGACCCATGGCGACTACCCTAGTGGCCACATAAACAGCACCCGAGCAGACCCATGGCGGCTCCCCTTGCACCACCATGACAAAAACCCTCCAGCTCCACCATGACGACGACCCTCTAGCACCACCACGGCAGCGCCCGACCCAGCATGGCTGCACCACCACACCAACACCGACTTGTTCTCCCCTCGGATTTCAGACCTGCGTGCCTCCTTGACGGTCTGTTTTGGCCCTCCAAGGTGACTCCATCCGGCCAGCATCACCGTCGGGAGCAATTCCCACACCAGCATGTCAACACCGCACCATGGAAGGAAACATGGCATGGTTGCTGCTGGAAAACAGTAGGACGTCCTCCTGGTTTTCTTCTTCCCTTGTTGATTTCTCATTTAATTCTTATGTTTATCATGTTTATGATTTATGCAACATGTGTATGCATGCAACAAAAGAAAAAGAAAGGAAAGAAAATTACCCGAGCGAAGGAGGAAATCTGGCGTTTGTCTGAGGAGGAAAAATGTAGATGACGCCCTCCCCTTCTCCTTTTAAAATGAAATAAAATGACGGCTAGGGTACGTGAAAGCACCCCTTCACCGTAATTCCTTTAACCGTGTAATTGGGTAATTGACATGGTTCACTTAACCTATTAAATGGGTACATGGTACGGTTAACGTAAATGGTTAAATGGATAAATAGTGTAGTCGACTCGACCGATTCAACTAGAATTATCTGGTTAAAAATTACTTTTCAATTAACCGGGTAAATCATACTTAACCAGCTAATGATTTTTTTCCATTTAAATGAAAAAATTAAAATTTTCCCACGTTCGATCCCACCGTGTCGAACGTTATTATTATTATTATTATTATTATTATTATTATTATTATTATTATTTTCGGGTCTTTATAATCCGATCGCCTTCCAGTTCATGGCGGTCAAATACTTAAGTCGATCAAGACTCCCACATAGTAATTTTAAAGGTGCGGCCGCGTGTCAGACTGAGTCAATTCCTTAACCCTGTTTGCAGTCAGTGCATGGTGGTCGAATCTGGGCTCAAGGCGACCAGAGTTGCCAATAAGGGAAAATATAACATTTCAAATAATTATACGGATCTGGATAGTTTATAAGTGAACTCGTAGCCGCAACCAACAATCCTAATCTGGACAAGAACATAAAATTATACATAAGTATAATTTTATTCGTGTAGAAATGCATGCAACTAAATAACTTTTATACATATATATATCACTATTAAAATTCAACAACATAAATCATGCCACAAATTAAGAAAATATTAAATATTAAATTGTCAACAAATCTAGTGAGATAATTAATTATATATGTGACATAATCATTTAAATTCTACTTTATGTTTTAAATTAATTATCTAAATCATAATTAACACTTAACAAATAATAAAATAATTATTAACTTATGAACAAATATTTAATTACTATTATTAGCATATTCTCCTTTGAGACGATAATTACTTAACCACGGTCTTCATAATTTAGTTTATGGTTTTAAATATGTAAATAATTAAGTCATTCAATTAAATTATTTAAAATAATTTGTATTATCCTTATTCAAAGATATTACTAATACAATTATTTTAAATTATTCAACTAAATAAAGTTTCAAACTTTATTTATTTTCATTATGCTATTTAGGTTCGACGCTTGTGATTTTTACACGATTATATTTTAATAACCCATTTTCTACATTACTGACTCGTTATTAAAATAATCACTTTATTTACCTAATATTAAATTTAATATGGTAAAGTAAAATTCTTTATTTTATTAATTACTTATAATCATCTGATTTAAAATTAATCGCTTATAGTACATCGATTAATTATCGACCGTTTATCATTACCATATTTCTATTACTTATGTCAATGTCGATTTCATCTAATAATTAATTAGTTTAGTAACTTTACCCATAACCCATAAAAATGATTATTTTTAAAGAGTTAATACGAGTTAGTATTATTTTTTAACTAGAGTCGGTATCGAGTCAACCCATATTTACAAAACTGCCATCTTCTTCTTCCCCAACGTCCTTCTTCTCCTACTTTCTTCTTTACAACAAAAAACAGGTCCCGGTGCCTTCTTCTTCAACCCAAAACCAGATCACTTCCTTCCCTAGCTGCTTCCCTTCCCTAGCAATCCAATTGGAAGCATAAAGCTCGTGCTTTACAGCAACTATCCACATCCAAACTCTGTTATGCACCAAGACGCGACTCCTAGCCAGCAGCACTGCTAGGACTGCAAGGTGATCTTCGTCCGGCCAGCAACACCACTGGCAACTCTTCTCTACTCCCTGCACGACAACCCAATGTCAAGGCTAAGCGTTGTGAGCATGCACGGCGTGAGCCTTGGTCGGTGAACTGGTATAGGTGTCTGGAATCAGCGTTCATCCTTGAAATTCTACCCACAAACCTCTGTAACTCCACCACACATCGGCGGCAAGGGTCTAGGCGAGCCATCCCTTCAACCCAGCAGCTAGAGAGGTCGCCGGAGTTGTGAGTGGCTTCCTTGCAATTGTTTACAGTCGCCCATCCTTGCCCAAATTCTTGCACTCGTCGGCCATGGCGAATTTCAGTTTACAGTTTAATTTTAGTTGTTTATTGTTGATTTCAGACTTTATTTCTCATGTTCATCAAGCTTATTATCAATTAAAAGAATATTCATGCAAGAAAATTAAGAAGAGGGAGATAGGAAGGAAACCCAAGCAAAGAGGAAGAAGTCGGCACCGGTAAGGAAGAGGAGAAGAAAATGCAAATGAAGGCGGCTAGGGTGAGGAGGACATCCCTTATAAAAATGAAATGAAAATGTTGGCTAGGGTATGTGAAAACACCCCAACACCGTATTTCATTTAATCAAGTAAGCGAGTAAATAATAAAATATATTAATTAACTGGGTAGGATTAACGAGGTAAAGAATATAATAATTCTCCAACGTTTGATCCTTCCCCGACTGAGTCGATTTTTTTCCACCATGTTTACAATCTCCCCAACTTGAAAATATTTCATCCCCAAAATATCATAACGGGCAACAGAACAATCATGATTAATTTTATTTTTCCAGTATCGGTTCATGCTACCACAATTACAAGAATCTTATGCCATGGATAGGCTAGGGTATTTCCTTGCTATTTCTTGTTCAGTCTCCCATGTAGCTTCCTCTGACCCCTGATTTTTCCACAATACTTTTACCAATGGAATTTCCTTGTTCCTGAGTGTCTTTATTTCCCTTGCCAGGATGCGAATCGGCTTTTCCTTGTAGGAAGTCTTCAAAATTTGTGATTATATGATCTTCATCTCGTACACATTTCCTTAGCATTGACCCATGGGAAACATTGTGTATGCCAGCTAGGCTTAGTGGTAGTCGTAAACCCCATGACTCGAGTCAGAGTTTTACGTTATCAAACTAGTCGGTTCAACCTTTGGTTCGAGTTGAGTCAGTTTCATGAACTGCGTGCTGAGTCGAGGACAGCCTTGAGTTATGAGCGATGAGAGTTAGGTGTATTGGAATATATGATGATAACGTTGAAAAGATGGTGAGAAATGAGTTATCAGAATATATGAAAGTATGCATTATTTTTCTTTTTATATGTTTGATCGTAGAAGTAGTTTTAGGCCGAATAACGCATTAGGATGCGTTAGATCATATTTGGGTCGGTTATTAGTAATAGAGCATGTCATATGGATGTTGTGGTGTTTGTTTTATTTTATGGGATTTTTCCATATTTTTCTAGACTTTTTTTAGGATTTATTACGAACTAGTTATTATTTTGACTCAAGTAAGAATCGAGTCAATACTTATTTACGAATTTGCCATTGGGGGTGTTTTTCTCCATCCTAACACCTTTCCCCTTCCAAAACCCTAGCCACTGCCACCCTTGAGGTTGCCGCCACCACCGCTGACGCCGCACTACAGCGGATTGATGCCGCGCCGCCTTGCCGTGTCGTCGCCGTGCCACACCAACCAACCCTGGCCACCGTTTTGCCGCCACGATGCTGGAATCGCCCCACAAGCCACAACGCTCCCCTGTCTATTCATCCATGCCGAGCTGCCACCACCGTGACCCCAACGACCATCCCCTTAACCTCCCTGACATTTCCTCCTTACCTAGCGCCGCCATCAAAGCCGGCCATGGGCCTGATCGAAGCAACCGACTTCCTCGACCGAACTCGATGCCGCCACCGTCAGTCATTGCCACCTCAGTCGCCCTTGCCATCACCACTATTGGGACGAGCTCGCCGAGCTGGTGCTAACTCTTACCCCCGATTGCCCCGCCGGAATAGTCACCGGAAAACCACCGGGACAGTCACCAGAAAATTGTCGGAAGTCACCGGAAAAAACGGATTCACCGAAATTTATCAGAAATCACCTGATCTTTCGCTGAATCCCTCCGATCGAACCCTATCGAACATCGGACACCATAGGGTGCCGAATTCAAGCCACGAGTCACGCAAGGTATAATTTATTCTAATTTAATTATTTAAAGGTACTGATTATTAGAATTGCATACCAGGATTGGGGAATTGTGTGTTGTAATTATATATATATAAATGTAGATTTGATTAAGGATAAAATATGAAATTTGTTTGATTGAGGTGTTAAAAATGGAAGCTAAGAAACTAATTAGGGTAACTGAGTAATAATCATGATCTAATGCAAACTAGACTAAGTAGACTTGCTAGAATTGACATAGGTTGATGTGATTGGATTGATGCGTGATGGATGTATGTGTGATATATGGTGTATGACTGCATCATGAGCTGGCATTAGTATTTAGTTTTGATGTGTAGGTATGGAGTAGGAGCTCGTCGCCTAGGCACGAGGACCCAATTGGATCTTCTACTGGGTCCGTTTAGGACTCGTTCTCTGTTTTACGCTATTCTATTGTGTATTTGATTTATCATGTGTAGGACGAGTTAAGTGGCATTTTATCGGCCACAAGTTTTATCCCATTTAACTCGGCCAGTTAGCCAACAGTTTTCTGGATTCATAACCCTTGAGGTTGAGATCCCTCAAGTCAATTTTCAAAATTAAGATCCACCGGAAGTTGCCTTCGGGCCTATTGTATAAATCTCAACCTAGACACATATATATGTATAGTTTTTGCGTTTGCGGTGAGAGACCGAATGAGGGAAATCCAATTGCCGTGCTACGCGAGCGGGCACGTGTGAGTCAATAGTGGGCTCTAGAATGGTGTGCGGGCCGTTTCATTCCCAAGGGATCCTGGCAACTCCACATTTGAGTTCCTCAAACCAGGAGAAGTGTGGAGGTTCACGGGTATTGCAATGCAGCGCATGTCTAGACTTGTGGTTTCAAAGTGTACTGAAGGCGCATGCCTGAGAGTACTCGGCCCCTGTACTCAGGGCCAGGAGCAATACGGAGGACGTAGAGGGCTGAGATGACTGAGAATGAATTGCCACTGAAGAGATAGAGGAAATGGCCAATGAAAGAGAATGATATGGAAAGGGGATGTTGTCGACCCGAGGACGACAACTCCCATATATGCACTGATGAGAATTCTTGAGAAAGTATATGGTTTTCATTCAACAAGAGAGTTTGCTCTCTTATGTCAGATTGATATTAGTTATTTTCTGGGCTGGTAACATTCGTTACTGACAGTTTTTCTATTTATATGTAGGTGAGAAATGCATGGCATGAAAGATGTCAGGACTGCGGAGTAGCACGGAATCGTGCACACATGTACTTGCCGCATGTATTGTATAATGATGGTGTGTTAGTGTTGTGTAAATGATAATTATTGTAAAGACCGTGAAAAAAAGGGATGCAAACGCAGTTCGGGAAGGACTGAACATGTTATATCCAATACCCGGTTAATTATTATATTTTATTATTTACCCGGCTACCCGGTTAAATGAAATACGGGTGTTTTCACATACCCTAGCCGTCATTTCATTTTATTTTATGAAGGACGTCCTCCACCCTAGCCTTCACTCGCATTTTCTTCTCCTCTTCCTTACCGGCGTGTCTTCTTCCTTGCTTAGGTATTCTTCCTATCTCCCTCTTCTTAATTTTCTTGCATGTATATTTTAATTTGATAATAAAATTGATAAACATCAGGATTAAGGTCTGAATTCAACAATAACAACTAAAACTAAACTGGAAAATGGAATTTTGCCATGGCCGATGAGTCTGAAGTTGGCAATGATAGGCGACTGTAAACAAAGATGTCAAGGCAGCCCTCACACCCCCGACGACCTCTCTGGCTGCTGGGTCGAAGGGTGGCATCGCCTTGTCCCTGGGTTCTGATGGGTGGCGGAATTTCAGTGGTTATGGGCGGAGTTGTAGTGTGCGACGCTGTGGGAGATTCCAAACGTCCAAGCTCAGTTTGTTGGCCAAAGACTTATGTCGTGCATGCTCACAGCGCTTGGCCTTGATTTTGGGTTGTCATGTAGGGAGAAGGGAAGTGTTCCAGATGGTGCTGCTGCCCGGACGGAGTGCACCTTGCAGTCCCGGTGGTGCTGCTTGCCAGGAGTCGCTTGCCTTGGTGCAGAACGGAGTTTGACATGGATAGTTGCTTTAAAGCACAAGCTTTATGCTTCCAATTGGATTGGTAGGGAAGAGAGTGAAGGACGTGGTCTGGTTTTGGGTTGAAGAGGAAGATATCAGGCCTGGTTTGGTGCAGGACGTCGCCTTGGATAGCTGCTGTAAAACAGGGACGTTTGGCTTTATCTTTGCCTGTTTTTATGTTGTTGTTGATGTCTTGTTGGGATGTTTATATGGTTGTTAAATTGGGTTGCTGGGGAATTGAAGAAGGATATGACTAGTGGTGGTGCCAAGGTCTTGTCAAGTGCAAAGAAGAAGGTAGGAGAAGAGAAGATGGCCATGGGGAAGAAGAAGAAGAGGAAGAAGATGGCAGTTTTGTAAATATGGGTTGACTCGATATCGACTCGAGTTAAAAATAAAACTAACTCATAATAAATCATTAAAAATAATTATTCTAATGGTTTATGGGTTAAAGATAATAAACTAAATAATTATTGGACAAAAATGACATGAACATAAGTAATAAAAGACGGTAATGATAAACTGTCGCTAATTAATCGGCACACAACAAGCTATTAAATTAAATCGGACAGTGATAGGTAATTAATAAAATAAAAATTTTACCTTTACCATATTAAATTTAATGTTAGGTAAATAAAGTGATTATTTTAATAACGAGTTACTAATATAGAAAATGGGTTATTAAACTATAGTCGGGTAGCAATCACTAGCGTCGAACCTAAATAGCATAATAAAAATAAATAAAGTTTGAAACTTCATACAGTTAAATAAATTAAAATAATTGTAATAATAATATTTATGAATTAAAATAATACAAATTATTTTAAATAATTTGATTGAATAACTTAATAAATTAAATTTCGGTAAATAATAGTAGTGATTAAAAATTATAATCGTCAACTAAATCATCAAGATCACAGTTAAGTAATTATTATCGCAAAGGAAAATTAAATACTTGTATATTAGTAATAATTATTTTATCAACTGTTAGGTATTAATTATGATTTAGATAATTAATTTAAAATGTAAAGTAGGACTTAAATGATTATATCACATGAATAATTAATTATCTCACTAGATTTTTTGAGAATTTAATATTTAATATTTTTGAATTGTTACATGATATGTTGTCAAATTTTAATAATGATATATATATTAGACATTTAGTTGCCTGCATTTCTACTCAAATAAAATTATACTTATGTATAATTTTATATTCTCGTTGAGATTAGGATCATTGGTCGCAACTACGAGTTCGAAATATCCATGTCAATATAATTATTTGAAATATTGTACTTTCCCTTGTTGGCAGCCCTAGTCAGCCTGAGCCTAGATTCGACCACCATACACTATAACACAATCGGGGTCAAGGAATTGACTAAGTCCGACATGGGGCCGCACCTTTAAAATTACTATGTGTGTCCGTATAATTATTTAAAATGTTGTACTTTCCCTTCTTGGCAACCCTGGTCAGCCTGAGCCCATATTCGACCACCATGCACTGTAACACAATCGGGGTTAAGGAATTGACTCAGTCCAACACGGGGCCACACCTTTAAAATTACTATGTGTGTCCGTATAATTATTTAAAATGTTGTATTTTCCCAAACTAGTATAAGCATATAAAATGTTGTATTTCCCCAAACTACTATAACTATATGAAATGTTGTATTTTCCCAAACCGGTAGCCTTATCGGCACTAATCTTAGAATGAGCACGGAGACAATTTCTAATCTCAGAATGAACTGGGAGGCCATGACGAATCTCAGAATGAACTGGGAGACCATGACTAATCTCAAAATGAATTGGGAGACAATTTCTAATCTCAGAATGAACTGGGAGGCCATGACTAATCTCAGAATGAACTGAGAGACCATGACTAATCTCAAAATGAATTGGGAGACAATTTCTAAACTCAGAATGAACTGGGAGATCATGACTAATCTCAAAATGAATTGGGAGACCACCTAATCTCAGAATGAGCTGGGAGACAATTTCTAAGCTCATAATGAATTGGAGACCATCACTAATCTCAAAATTTAATTCGGAGACCACCTAATCTCAGAATGAGCTGGGAGACAATTTTTAATCTCAGAATGAACAGGGAGACCATGACTAATCTCAAAATGAATTGGGAGACCACCTAATCTCATAATGAGCTAGGAGACATTTTCTTATCTCAGAATGAACTAGGAGACCATGACTAGTCTCAAAATGATTTGGGAGGCCACCTAATCTTAGAATGAGCTGGGAGACGATTTCTAATCTGAGAATGAGTTGGGAGATGACTTTTACTAATCTCAGAATGACTTGAGAGACAAATTACTTATCTTAGAATGACCTGAAAGATAATTACTAAAGACTTGTGTAATAATAATATTAAAACGAGTGAAATGATAATAGGGATTATATTGACTTGTTTCATTTAATTATGTGGCTTAGTGGTTTTATCACTAACGCGGAATTGCCTCCGCAGGTGAGTAGCATTGGACTGAAGAATAGATGTGTGGTTGGTGGTTCTTTTACCATGATAGGTATGGTGAATCGATAATAAAAATTGGACTTCCTTATTATTCTCTAGTGTTATAAATGTGGCTATGGAAAACGGTTCGAGAGTGTGGGACAACTATTTTATATTTTAGAGAACATGATTTATTATTATGATTTATATTATATGTTGCGAGACTTATTTGCTATATTTCAATTCATGTTTTGGAATGTTACATTTACATTACCTATATTTTTATATAACACCCGGACCGATCAGGCGGGTCGTTACATTTATGATGTGTTTGTTTAGATTAATTGCTTATTATGAAATGAACGGACAATTGTGAATGAGTAGGAAGCCTTGGAGTTCAGACTCTGCTCAGATGAAAACAAATGAGATAATGATGGGATGCCATGGTAGATTGTTATGTATTATATTGTTTTGATAAAATGTTTATATACCCTTGTCGTGGACAAGTTGGCCCTTATTGCACATTTAGGGAAACTCTGTCCGTTTTTTCATAGTAGGATATAATTTCTTTTGGTTTCTCATTTATTATTTTGTCTTGTTTTGCTTGCACGTCATGGCATGCATGTAGGACCGCGTTAGAATCCAATTGTCCCATCCATGCATTTTACGTTTGCATCTCCATTTTAAGACGCTATGTACAGATCCAGGTCGGCTTAACCGAATCCAGTAGATTAACGAACGGTTCGATTGCCAGTAACATTTCTGGGTTGGTTCACGGGTGAGCCAAAACGGGGTGTTATAGTAATGCTAGTCTATATGCACAATTTCCAACTCAATCCTGGATTGGGAATGGTCTTATGAATCTTGGCTTCAACTTCCCTGATGTTCTAAATCTGATCATCCCCTTCCTAGGAGATGTCTTTAGGTACACAAACTCCCCAACTTGGAACTCTAGATCCCTCCTTCGAGTGTCAACATAACTCTTTTGTCGATTCTGAGCTGCTTTAAGCCTTTGCTAAATGAGTTTCACCTTTTTAGTTGCTTCTCTCACCATCTCTTGCCCAGCTATGATTTCTTCGGTAGACTCCAGCCAGCACGATGGAGATCTGCAGGGCCTACCATATAAGGCTTCAAATGGTGCCATCCCTTTACTGGCTTGGTAAGAGTTATTGTAGGTAAATTCGTCCAAAGCTAAGGGTTTCTCCTAGTGAAGAATGCAAGCTCTTAACAAATCTTCCAAAATTTGAATACTCCTCTCACTCTGACCATCAGCTTGGGGATGATATGTTGTACTCAACATGATTTCGGTCCCCATGGCTGTTTGGAAAGCTTTCCCAGAAATGTGAGGTGAATAGGGATCTCAGTCGGAGACTATCTCCTTTGGAATCCCAAGCAACTTGACAATATTGTCGACATACAATCCTGCCAAGTATTCTGCTGTCCTCATTGATTTCGGGGGATGAAGTGAGCTACCTTAGTTAGTCAGTCCACAACCACCCATATGGAGTCATGCTTCTTTTGAGTCCTTGGGATCTTTGCAATAAAATCACATGTGACACGCTCCCATTTCCAAGTTGGTATTTCTAAAGGTTGCAACAGTCCTCCAGGTAGTTGATGTTGGGCATTGATTTGTTGGCAAGTTTGACACTTAGAGACAAAATCCACAACACCCCTCTTTATCCCAATCCACCAGTAGGTTCGCTTTAAATCCTCATACATTTTGGTAATTCTAGGGTGTATCGAGAACTTTGAGCGATGAGCCTCCTCCAAGATATTCTGTCTTAGTGCATCATCCTTGGGTACACACAACCTTCCTATAAAGCTAATCACACTATTGGAATCAGCTACAATGTCAAGAATCTTGTTCAACATTTCATTCAGCTCCTCATCACCCATTTGTGTTAGGTTGACATGATCAACTAAATCATTGGAAATAACCTGTAACGACCCGCCATGTTTCACGATATTGTGGGCCTTACTAGCCAGGTGTTACTCAAAATTTAACAAAACAAACCCTATAACGACCAGTCCTAACCGGACCGGGTGTTACTTAAAAGGTTACATGAATAACATGAAAGAAAATAAGTCTAGCATTTCTAACTCAAAAGAACTTATGTTTCAAACGACAATGTATGAAATTATTATCCCAAAGTCTTGGACCATTTACCATAGCCACATTTATAACACAAAAAAGTAAAAAAGAAGTCCGCTTATTATCTGTTCACTACCTGAGTTGATAGAAGAACCACCCAGTCGTCTCTTAACCTTTAGTTGCAGCCGCTAACCTGCGGAGGCAATTTTGCGTCAGTGATTAAACACTAAGCCTTATAATTAAATAAAACAAGTCCATAAACTCCTTATCAATATCTATAATATTGGCTGTTGTGACCATTCCAACATGTCCATTTATTAGCTGATGGTTCAACCCACTATGTCTATTAGTTGGCTGATGGGTCTGTCCACCATGTCCATCTATTGGCTGATGGGTCAGTCTATCATGTCCAATACCGGCTGGCGAGTCTAATTCACCATGTCCGTTATCGGCTGGTGACTCCAATCCACCATGTCCGTAATTCGTTGGCGAGTCCAATCTCCCATGTCCAATTTATTGGCTGATGAGTCAGTCCATCGTGTCCATTATAGGCTGGTGAGTCCAATCCGCCATGTTCGTTATCGGCTAGTGAGTCCACTCCACCATGTCCGTAATTGGATGGAGAGTCCAATCCACCATGTCTAATTTATTGGCTGATGGGTTAGCCCATCATGTCCATTACCGACTGGCGAGTCCAATCCGCCATGTCCGTTATCGACTGGTGAGTCCAATCCACCATGTCCGTAATTGGCTGGCGAGTCCAATCTGCCATGTCCAATTTATTTTATTATGGGTTGTCAAGTCCTTTCTGATATGTCCATTATTAGATTATGAAGGGCATAGCCTGTGTCGGATTGAGTCAATTCCTTGACCCCAGGTTGCACTCGGTGCATGGTGGTCGAATATGGGCTCAGGCTGACCAGGTTGTCCACAAGGGAAAATACAACATTTTAAATAATTATACGGACCTGAAAATTTGGTGAAGAACCCGCAACTATAATCTTATCTGTCAAATGTACTCACAACCTATCGAGAGGATGTTTCATTTAACTACAGAACTTTCCTTCATATTAAAGAATATGTGTAGAATTCTAGAAGTCATTACATTAAATTTTATAAATATTTAACGACCCACCCGACCAAACCGGGTGTTACTTAAAAATATAGGTAATGTAAATGTAACATTCCAAAACATGAATTGAAATAGAACAAATAAGTCTCACACCATATAATATAAATCATAACAATAAATCATGTACTCTAAGATATAAAATAACTATCCCACATTCTCGGACCATTTCCCTTGGCCACATTCATAACACAAGAGAATAATAAGGAAGTCCAATTTTTATTATCCGATTCACCATACCTAGGTTGGTAAAAAAACCACCAACCACATTTCTATTCTACAGTCTAATGCTCGCTTCACCTGCGGAGGCAATTTCGCGTTAGTGGTAAAACCACTAAGCCGCATAATTAAATAAAACAAGTCAATATAATCCTCGTTATCATTTCACTCAATTTTATTATTATTATTATTATTATTATTATTATTATTATTATTATTACACAAGACTTTAGTAATTATCTCTCAAGTCATTCTGAGATTAGTAATTTGTCACTTACGTCAATCTAAGATTAGTAAAGATCGTCTCCTGCTCATTCTGAAATTTGAAATCGTCTCCCAGCTTATTCTGAGATTAGTTGGTCTCCCAATTCATTTTGAGATTAGTCATGGTCTCCCAGTTTATTCTGAGATTAGAAATTTTCTCCCAGCTCATTCTAAGATTAGGTGGTCTCCCAATTCATTTTGAGATTAGTCATGATTTCCCAGTTTATTCTGAGATTAGAAATTGTCTCCCAGCTCATTCTAAGATTAGGTGGTCTCCCAATTCATTTTGAGATTAGTCATGGTCTCCCAGTTCATTCTGAGATTAGAAATTGTCTCCTAGTTCATTTTGAGATTAGGTGGTCTCCCAATTTATTTTGAGATTAGTCATGGTCTCCCAACTCATTCTGAGATTAGAAGTTGTCTCCTAGGTCATTTTGAGATTAGGTGGTCTCCCAATTCATTTTGAGATTAATCATGGTCTCTGTAATGACCCGCCCGAACCGGACCGGGTGTTACTTAAAAATATAAGTAATGTAGATATAACATTCCAGAATATGAATTGAAATATAGCAAAAATGTCTCGCAACATATAATATGAGTCATAACAATAAATCATGTTCTCTAAAATATAAAATAACTGTCCCACAGTCTCAGACCATTTCCCATAGCCACATTTATAACAAAAGAGAATAATAAGGAAGTCCAACTTTATTATCGATTCACCATACCTAGGTTGGTAAAAGAACCACCAACCACGCTTCTAATCTTTAGTCCCAAAGCTGCTCACCTACGGAGGCAATTCTACATTAGTGATAAAACCACTAAGCAACATAATTAAATGAAACAAGTCAATATAATCCCTATTATCATTTCACTCATTATTATTATTATTATTACACAAGTAAAGAGTAATTACCCCTCAGGTCATTCTTAGATTAGTAACTTGTCTCTCAGGTCATTCTGAGATTAGTAAAAGTCGACTCCCAGCTCATTCTGAGATTAGAAAACGTCTCCCAGCTCATTCTGAGATTAGTGGTCACCCAATTCATTTTGAGATTAGTCATGGTCTCCCAGTTTATTCTGAGATTAGAAATTGTCTCCCAGCTCATTCTGAGATGAGGTGGTCCCCCAATTCATTTTGAGGTTAGTCATGGTCCCCCAGTTCATTCTGAGATTAGAAATTATCACCCAGCTCATTCTGAGATTAGGTGGTCTCCCAATTCATTTTGAGGTTAGTCATAGTCCCCGAGTTCATTCTGAGATTAGAAATTGTTTCCCAGCTCATTCTGAGATTAGGTGGTCCCCCAATTCATTTTGATGTTAGTTATGGTCTCCCAGTTCATTCTGAGATTAGAAATTGTCTCGCAGCTCATTCTGAGATTAGGTGGTCTCCCAATTCATTTTGAGATTAGTCATAGTCTCTCAATTCATTCTGAGATTAGAAATTGTCTCCCACCTCATTCTAAGATTAGGTGGTCTCCTAATTTATTTTGAGATTAGTCATGGTCTCCCAGCTCATTCTGAGATTAGTCATGGTCGCCCAGCTCATTCTGAGATTAGAAGTTGTCTTTGAGCTCATTCTGAGATTAGAAAACGTCCCCTAGCTCATTCTAAGATTAGGTGGTCTCCTAATTCATTTTGAGATTAGTCATGGTCTCTTAGTTCATTCTGAGATTATAAATCGTCTCCCAGCTCATTCTGAGATTAGTGCCGACAAAGGCTACCAATTTGGGAAAATACAACATTTCATATAGTTATACCAGTTTGGGAAAATATAACATTTTAAATAGTTATACACACAATACAACATTCCAAATAATTATACTGACAATATAACATTTTAAATAATTATACGGACACACATAGTAATTTTAAAGGTGTGGCCCCGTATCTGACTGAGTCAATTCCTTGACCTCGATTGCGTTACAGCGCATGGTGGTCGAATCTAGGCTCAGGTTGACCTAGGCTGCCAACAAGGGAAAGTACAACATTTCAAAATATTATACGAACAATACAACATTTTGAAATAATTATACGGATAATAGAACATTTCAAATGATCATACGGACATACATAGTAATTTTAAAAGTGCGGCCCCCTATTAGGCTAAGTCAATTCCTTGACCCCGATTGCATTACAGTGCATGATGGTCGAATGTAGGCTCAGGCCGACCAGGGCTGCCAACAAGGGAAAGTACAACATTTCAAATAATTATACGGACTTGGATATTTCGAACTCGCAGCTGCGACCAATGATCCTAATCTGAAAGAAAATATAAAATTATACATAAGTATAATTTTGTTCGAGTAGAAATGCATGCAACTAAATGTCTAATATATATATCATTATTAAAATTTTGATAACATTTTATGTAACAACTCAAAAATATTAAATATTAAATTCTCAACAAATCTAGTGAGATAATTAATTATTCATGTGATATAATCATTTAAGTCTTACTTTACATTTTAAATTAACTATCTAAATCATAATTAATACCTAACAGTTGATAAAATAATTATTAGTAATAAACAAGTATTTAATTTTCCTATGCAGTTATAATTACTTAACCCCAATCTTGTTGATTTAGTTGATGGTTATAATTTTTAGTCGCTACTATTATTTACAGCATTTTAATTTATTAAGTTATTCAATCAAATTATTTAAAATAATTTGTATTATTTTAAATCATAAATATTATTAATACAATTATTTTAATTTATTCGACTCTATAAAGTTTCGAACTTTATTTATTTTCATTATGATATATAGGTTCGATGTGAGTGATTTCTACCTGACTATAGTTTAATAACCCATTTTCTACATTACTGATTCGTTATTGAAATAATTACTTTATTTACGTAATATTAAATTTAATATTATAAAGGTAAAATCTTTATTTTATTAATCCCTTATAAACATCCAATTTAAAATTAATCACTTATAGTATGCCGATTAATTATTGACCGTTTATTATTACCGTATTTTTTTATTACTTATGTCCATGTCCATTTCGTCCAATAATTAATTAGTTTAGAAGCTTTAACCATTACCCATTAAAATGATTATTTTTTAAAAATTTATTACGAGTTAGTTTTATTTTTTTAACTTGAGTTGGTATCGAGTCAACCTATATTTACAAAACTACCACCCTCCTTCTTCTTCTTCATCCCATCACCATTCTTCTCTTCTCCAAAAATAGGTTCGTGATTTACAGCAGCTAAAGCTAAACCACCATCTAAACGTTCCAACAAAGCATCCACAACAAGATAAAATACGCAAGCGAGGAGGCCTCATGTGCGTAATTTACAGCAGCGATCCAAGACGACCATGTGCAGCATCATTGCGCCCAACTCCTGGCCTGTTCTTCTTTTCCAGCCTCAAGACCCTTTCTTACACCTTGCTCCAATTCAGATGTTCCACAACCTCGGGTTGGCATCCAAATAGGAAAGATTGACCACCTTTGGACGTTGCATGAAGTATGGTCGTTCTCCCCACTTTTGTAGGTCGTTGCCATGAATTCCGGCGAGAAGGTGGTCTATAGTGGATTATTTCGGCGGCCTGAACTACTGTGATGGAACCCATGATGCTGTCGACGAAGCGCAACTGGCGTTTACCCCTCTAAAGCTTCCATTATAGCATCAATTGCAGTAGAACGTCGCCACTTCCGTCACCCTTGCAACTTCGCCCCTCACAGCAGCAATTCCGCCACCCACCGGAAAACCAGGGACGTGGTGAGCCCTCCCTTCGACCCTGCAGCAAGAGAGGTCGTCAGGGTGTGAGGGACTGCCTTGCAATTGTTCTTATGGTCGCCCATCTTGCCAAAGTTTTAGGCTACTCGGCCATGGACGGGATTTTAGTTTTTAGTTCTTTTCTTTCTTGTTGATTTGAGACTTTAGTTACATGATTAACAAGCTTACTACCAATTAAAAGAATATGTATGCAAGAAAATTAAGAAGAGGGAGATAGGAAGGATACCCAAGTAAGGAAGAATCCCCGGTAAGGAAAAGGAGAACTAGGCGGCTACGGTGAGGAAGATGCCCTTACACCCGTATGTGAAAAATCACGTCCTCTTTCAAATTTATAAAAATAAAAATGACAGGTAGGGTATGTGAAAACACCCCTAGACCCGTATTTCATTTAATCGGGTAAATAATAAAATGGGTAAATAATTAACCGAGTAAAGAATATAACATGTTCGGTCCATCCCGGACATCGTCAGTGTCCATTTTTTTTTTCACAGTCTTTACAATCTACCCAACTTGGAAATATTTTGTCCCCAAAATATCACAACATGCAACAGAACAATTATGATTAACATTATTTATTTCTTCTAGATCAGTTCATGCCACTACAAATATAAAAATCCTATTCCATAAATAGGCTAGGGTATTTCCTTGTCATTTCTTGTTCAGTCTCCCATGTAGCTTCTTCTAACCCCTAATTTTTCCACAATACTTTTACCAAAAGAATTTCCTTGTTCCTGAGTGTCTTTATTTCTCTTGCCAGGATGCGGATCGGCTTTTCCTTGTAGGCTAAATTTGTTTGTAGCTCTAAGTTTTCAAAATTTATGATGATATGATCCTCATCCCATACATACTTCTTTAGCATTGACACATGGAAAACATTGTGTACTCTAGCTAAGATTGGTGGCAATGCTAATCTATTTGCACAATTCCCAACTCGATCCAGGATTAGAAAAGGTCCTATGAATCTCGGCTTCAACTTCCTTGATATTTTAAATCTAATCACCCCCTTCGTAGGAGTTGTCTTTAGGTATACAAACTCCCCAACTTGGAACTATAGGTCTTTCCTTCAAGTATCAGCCCCTCATAACCTATTTGTGCTAGCTTAACACGATCAACTAAATCATTGGAAACAACCAAATTTGCCAGCAAGCCTGTTAGTTGCTCCACCGGGTTAATAGCTACCACTTTTGCTGACATGGCCCAAAGTCTAGCTAGCTATTGACTTTTGTCCACTTTACCCTTCCGACTCAACGCGTCGGCTACCACATTCGCTTTCCTTGGATGGTATAAGATTTGGAAGTCGTAGTCCTTAAAATATTCTATCCACCACCTCTGTTGAAGGTTAAGGTCATTCTGGGTGAAGATATACTTCAAACTTTGGTGGTCAATGAAGACTTCGAACTGGGCTCCTCAAAAGTAGTGCCTCCAAATCTTCAGGGAAAAAACCACTGCTGCCAGTTCCAAGTCATGGGTTGCATAATTTTGCTCATGAATCCTCAATTGACGAGAGGCATAGGCCACCACCTTACCTTATTGCATAAGAAAGCATCCTAAACCCAACCGAGACGCATCATTGAAGACTACGAATCCTTCATTACCATTTGGTAGGGTCAAGACTGGTGCAATTGTTAAACTCTTCTTTAGAGACTGGAAACTCTCCTCACACTTACTACTCCATTCAAACTTGACCCCCTTCTTTGTGAGTTTGGTCATCGGCGATGCTACTAAGGAGAAGTCTTTAATGAATTTCCTGTAGTAACCTGCTAAGCCAAGAAAGCTTCTGATATCAGTGACTGACTTAGGTTGTGGCCAATCAGTGACTGCTTTCACTTTTGATGGATCCACTACAATTCCAGCCTTTGAGACAATATGACCAAGGAAATTTACCTCCCTCATCCAGAAGTCACACTTTGAGAGCTTGGCAAAAAGTTGATGTTCTCTCAGAACTTGAAGAGTAATAGACTGGTGCTTCACATGCTCTTCTTCATTATTTGAATAGACTAGAATGTCATCCACAAATACAATAATAAACTTGACCAGGTATGTGTGGAATACTATGTTCATGAGTGACATAAAGGCCGCTGGTGCATTTGTTAAACCAAAAGGCATAACCAAAAACTCATAATGTCCATACCGAGTTCGGAAAGCCATTTTCTGTATGTCTGACTCCTTTACTCGCAACTGGTGATAACCAGACCCCAAGTCTATCTTGGAAAATATTCTGGCTGTTTTTAGCTAATCAAACAAGTCATCAATCCTCAGTAGGGGTACCGATTCTTGACTGTCACTTGATTGATTTTTTGATAGTCAATACACAGGCGAAGTGATCCATCTTTCTTCTTCACAAAAAGAACAGGGGCTCCCTAAGGTGAAGTACTTGGTCTGATGAAGCCTTCCTGCAACAACTCTTCTAGTTGATTCTTTAACTCCTTGAGTTCTGCTGGAGCCATGTGGTATGGTGCTTTAGAAATTGGTGTTGTTCCAGGTGCTAGGTCAATAGCAAACTCCACTGCCCCCTTAGGAGGTAACCCTGGAAGTTCATCTAGGAATACACATATTCCCGGACCGAATCCTCCCCTGAACCAAATTAGCGAATGCTAGTGCTTTCTTCTGGACAACGGGCTTTGGAAAATATTGTCCTTTGAAAGCTGCCACAAATTCCGCCCATGCGATGCTAGAAATCTCACGTCGATAGAATGTGGTTTTCTCCATGGATTTCCACCAGTTGATGCTTCCTCTTGAAGCATGCATGTTGCCAATCTCACTTGATGGCGGTGGGGAACAGACGGAGCCCTAAACACTTTTTAGGTAATGTCAATCCAGCTCTCTGCCTTCATTGGATCGATACCTCCAATAAAAACCTCTACTCCATTTCTTCTAAACTTTTCCATAGTGTAGCGGTCACTATCATCAACCGCTGGCAGCACCACTTGTCGGACTACCACTGGCACTGGGTTTGGACGCTCCCTTTTCGCCCAGGTCTCCTAACCCTGCCCACCCTTGGGCACTCCCTGACCACCATTTTAGGTGATTCTGGGACCCGCTGCTAAGTTTGAGGCTCCATGCCCTGCTACCACTCCCAGTAACTGCTGAACAATATTTTGAACCACAGAATTTGTATTTTCTAAAGCCTGCACTAGTCCCTGTATGGCTGACAAGATCTGAGCCAATACATTCTCGGTGTTCGCATTGGGCGGAGTAGCTCGATTTGACTGTCTACAAGTGCCTGCCATCTAAAACGTTGAACCATCATGGTTCATTAGTATTTTTTCTTTCAGTTATGACTTAGGTTTCTTAGCGAATGAATTTGTCAATCAATAACACAACATAGTGGGAAAAGATAATTATTGGACCTTTCAACAAGGTACTTGGGTCATAAAATGTGAGCTAGTGGTAAACTTGGCTCTAATACCACCTTTAACCACCCGACCGGACCGGGTGTTACTTAAAAATATAGGTAATGTAAATGTAACATTCCAGAACATGAATTGAAATACAGCAAATGAGTCTCGCAACATATAATATAAATCATAACAATAAATCATGTTCTCTAAAATATAAAATAACTATCCCACAGTCTCAGACCGTTTTCCATAGCCGCATTTATAACACAAGAGAATAATAAAGAAGTCCAATTTTTATTATCGATTCACCACACCTAGGTTCGTAAAAGAACCACCAACCACATTTCTATTCTTCAGTCCAATGCTGCTCAACTGAGGAGACAATTCTGCGTTAGTGATAAAACCACTAAGCCACATAATTAAATAAAACAAGTAAATATAATCCCAGTTATCTTTTCACTCAATTTTATTATTATTATTATTACACACAAGTCTTTAGTAATTATCTCTCAGGTCATTCTGAGATTAGTAAAGGTCATCTCCCAACTCATTCTGAGATTAGAAATTCTCTCCCAGCTCATTCTGAGATTAGGTGATCTCCAAATTCATTTTGAGATTAGTCATGGTCTTCCAGTTTATTCTGATATTAGAAATTGTCTCCTAGCTCATTCTGAGATTAGGTGGTCTCCCAATTCATTTTGAGATTAGTCATGGTCTCCCAGTTCATTCTGAGATTAGAAATTGTCTCCTAGCTCATTCTAAGATTAGGTGGTCTCCCAATTCATTTTGAGATTAGTCATGGTCTCCCAATTCATTCTGAGATTAGAAATTGTCTCCCAACTCATTCTAAGATTAGGTGGTCTCCCAATTCATTTTGAGATTAGTCATGGTCTCCCAATTTATTCGGAGATTAGAAATTGTCTCCCAGCTCATTCTGAGATTAGGTGGTCTACCAATTCATTTTGAGTTAGTAATGGTCTCCTAGTTCATTCTAAGATAAAAAATTGTCTCCCAGCTCATTCTGAGATTAGGTGGTCTCCCAATTCATTTTGAGATTAGTCATGGTCTCCTAGTTCATTCTGACATTAGGTGGTCTACCAATTCATTTTGAGATTATTCATGGTCTCCAAGTTCATTCTGAGATTAGAAATTATCTCCTAGCTCATTCTGAGATTAGGTGGTCTCCACATTCATTTTGAGATTAGCCATGGTCTCCTAACTCTTTCTGAGATTAGAAATTGTCGTACAGCTCATTTTGAGATTAGGTGGTCTCTCATTCATTTTGAGATTACTAATGGTCTCCTAGCTCATTCTCAGACTTGAACTTGTCTCCCAACTCATTCTGAGATTAATACCGACAAAGGCTACCAGTTTGGGAAAATACAAAATTTCAAATAGTTATACCAGTTTGGGTGAGTACAACATTTTATATAATTATACCAGTTTAGGAAAATACAACATTTCAACTGATTATATAGACATACATAGTAATTTTAAAGGTGTGGTCCCGTGTCGGACTGAGTCAATTCCTTGACCCCGATTGTGTTACAGCACATGGTGGTGGAATTTGTGCTCAGGCCGACCAGGGCTGCCATCAAGGGAAAGTACAGCATTTCACATGATTACACAGACTATACAACATTTCAAACGATTATACGGACTATACAACATTTCAAATGATTATACAGACATACATAGTCATTTTAAAGGTGCAGCCCTGTGTTGGACTGAGTCAATTTCTTAACCCCTATTGCATTACAGCGCATGGTGGTCGAATCTAGGCTCAAACCGACCAGGGCTGCCAACAAGGGAAAGTACCACATTTCAAATAATTATACGGACCTCGATATTTCGAACTCGCAGGTGCGACAAATGATCCTAATATGAAAGAGTATATAAAATTATACATAATTATAATTTTATTTGAGTAGAAATGGATGCAACTAAATGTCTAATATATATATCATTATTAAAATTTTGACAACATATCATGTAACAATTCAAAATTATTAAATATTAAATTCTCAAAAAATCTAGTGAGATAATTAATTATTCATGTGATACAATCATTTAAGTCCCACTCTACATTTTAAATTAATTATCTAAATCATAATTAATACTTAACATTTGATAAAATAATTATCACTAATAAACAAGCATTTAATTTTCCTTTGCAGTGATAATTACTTAACCCCGATCTTGATGATTTAGTTGATGGTTATAATTTTTAGTCGCTACTATTATTTACAACATTTTAATTAATTAAGTTATTCTATCAAATTATTTAAAATAATTTGTATTATATTAATTCATAAATATTATTAATACAATTATTTTAATTTATTCGACTCTATAAAGTTTCGAACTTTATTTCTTTTCATTATGATATTTAGGTTCGACGCGAGTGATTTCTACCTTACTATAATTTAATAACCCATTTTCTACATTACTAACTTGTTATTAAAATAATTACTTTATTTACCTAATATTAAATTTAATATTGTAAAGGTAAAATCTTTATTTTATTAATCCCTTATAAACATCCAATTTAAAATTAATCCCTTATAAACATCCAACTAAATTATCGATCGTTTATCATTACCGTATTTTTTATTACTTATGCCCATGTCCATTTCATCCAATAATTAATTAGTTTAGAAGCTTTAACATTATTTTTTTAAAGATTTATTACGAGTAAGTATTAATCTTTTTTAACTATAGTCGGTATCGAGTCAACCCATATTTACAAAACAGACACCCTCCTTCTACTTCTTCTTCTTCTTCCCGTCGCCATTGCTCTCTTCTCCAAAAACAGGTTCGTCATTCTCTCCCACTTGTATCTTGGCACCCAATTGAACCACCATCAAAACAACCAAACTGTAACACCCCGTTTCGGCTCACCTGTGAAACGACCCGAAAATATCACCGGTGACCGAACCGTTCGCTAATATACTGGGTTCGGTTAACCCGACCCGGATCTGCCCTTAGCGTCTTAAGATGGGGATGCAACAATGAAATGCATGAATTGGAACAATTGGGTTCTAACGCGGTCCTACATGCATGCCATGACGTGCAAGCAAAATAAAACCATGCAACAAGGAAGAAATTTAAATAAAAATTCGATAATTTTTATGAAAAAATGGACAGAATCTCCCCTACAAGTGCAATAAGGGCCAACCTGTCCACGACAAGAGTATATAAATATTTTATCAAAGTACGATAAAACATAACAATCTACCATGACATTCAATCATTATCTCATTCGGTTTCACCTAAGCATAGTCTGAACTCCAAGGCTCCCTACTCATTCTCATTTATCCGTTCATTTCATAACAAGCAATTCATCCAAGCAAACACATCAAAATTATCATTCACGTAGAAATAAACACACTATCATTATAGATTACATGCGAGAAGTACATATATGCGCAGTTATGTGCTGCTCCTCCGCAGTCCGGCAGCTTTCATCCCTCGCCTTTCTCACCTACATATATATGAAAAACTATCAGTAACGAGTGTTACCAGCCCAAAAATAACTAATATAAATCTGGCACAGGAGAGCAAACTCTCCTGTTGAATCAAAACCATATACTTCCTCAAGAACTCTCATTAGGGCATATATGGGAGCCAGCGCCATCAGGCCGTCGCCTTCGGGTCGACATCGTCCCCCTTTCTTTCTCATTCTCATGCCTTGGTCATTTCTCTATCACTTCTCGCATCAAATCTCATTCCTTTTGCCCTCTACACCTTCCATATTACTCTTGGCCTTGAGCACGAAGGCCGAGCACTCTTAGGCAGTCCCCTTTAGTACCCTTTGAACCACAACTCTAGACATGCACTGCATTGCGGTACCTGTAATCCTCCACACTTCTCCGAGTTTGAGGAACTCAAAGGTGGAGTTGTCCGGATCCTTCGGGAATGAAGTGGGTTCTCCCTAGCTCCAGAGCCCGCTCTTCCGAGCACACGCCCTATCTGAAGGCGTGGCCGTCAGTAACCCTCATTCCATCTCTCACCGAAAATGCGAAAACTATACATATATAGGCCTAGGTTGGGATTTATACAATAGGCCCAAAGGCAACTTGTGGTGGATTTTAATTTCGAAAACTGACTCGAGGGATCTCATCCTCGAGGGTTATTAATCCAAACAAAACTATTGCCTAAATGGCCCGAGTCAAGTGGGATCCGATAAAACGCCACTTAACTCATCCTGCACAAGATAAATCAAATACACAATCGAATAGCGTAAATCAGAGAACGAGTCCTAAATGGACCTGGTAGAAGCTCCAAGCGTGTCCTCGTTCCTAGGCGGCGAGCTCCTACTCCGCACCTGCACATCGAAACTAAATACTAATGCCCGCTCATTATGCAGTCATACATCCTATATCACACATACATCCATGACGCATTGATCAACACACATCAACCTATATCAATTCTAGCAAATCTACTTAGGCTAGTTTGCATTAGATCATGATCATTACCTAGTTACCCTAATTAGTTTCTTAGCCTCCATTTTTAACATCACTCAATCAAACAAATTTCATATTTTATCCTTAATCAATTCTACATTTATATATAATTATAACACACAATTCACCAATCCTAGCATGCAATTCTAATAATCAATACTTTTAAATAATTATTTTAAAATAAATTATACCTCGCATGATTCGTGGCTTGAATTTGGCAACCTTTGGTGTCCGAAGTTCGATAGGGTTCGATCGGAGGGAATCAGCGGAAGATCAGGTGATTTCCGACAAATTTCGGTGAATCCAGTTTTTCAGCAACTTCCAGCAACTGTCCTGGTGGTTTTTTGGTGACGGTTCCAGCGGGGCAATCGGGCCGGCTTCGGCGAGCTCGTCCTAATGGCGGTGACAGCAAGGACTACCGGGGCAGCGATGACTACCGGCGGCAAGGTCAAGTTCAGTCGGGGCAATCGGGCGCTCCAATCAGGCCCACGGCTGGCTTCAACAGCGGTGCTAGGTAAGGGGGAATTGTCGGGGAGGTCAAGGTGGTGGTCGTCGGGGTCACGGTGGCGGCGGCAAAATCGACAAAGAGAGCGTCGCGGCTTGTGGGGCGATTCCAGCGTCGTGGCGGCGAGACGGTGGCCGAGGTGGGACGTGGCGGCTCGGCGATGGCACGACAGGGCGGGGCGACGTTGATCTGTGACAGTGTGGCGTCAGTGGCAGTGGTGGTGACACACGCAGTGGACGGCGAGGATTTTGGGAGGGGGAAGTGTCGGGGAAAGGAGAAAAACACTCTAGTTGCAATTTCGTAAATAAGTATTGACTCAATTCCTACTCGAGTCAAAATAATAACTAGTTCGTAATAAATTCTAAAAGAAAATCTAGAAAAATATGGAAAAATCCCATAAAATAAGACAAACACAACAACATCCAAATGACTCATTTCTCACCATCTTTTCTACGTTATCATCATATATTCAGGTACACCTGACTCTCATCGCTCATAACTCACGGCTGGCCTCGACCCAACACATGGTTCATGAAACTGACTCGACTCGAACTACCGGTTGAACCGACTGGTTCAGTAATGTAAAACTCTAACTAGAGTAACGGGTTTTACAACCTTCGCTCCTTATAAAAATTTCGTCCTTGAAATTTTAGGTTAAGGAGGTTTCACTCTAGTAGCTATCTACTAAATGTGAAATCCGAGGTGAGACACTTGCATACCCGTCACGTTTGTTGTATCCTCCAGTGCTTCAGCAATCGTGGCTGTGTCCATCCCCACTGCCCACGGTGGTACCGAGATGGACGGTCCTACTGGTGGTGTTGTTTGCATTCCTCTTTGATCCAAGGCTTGCTGTTCTCGTCCTATCATGATAGCTACAAGTCCTCTCTGCTGTTGTCAGTGGCTCCACCTCTTTGGCCTTGACCTTCACCCTGCTGACCTCTCTGCTGTTATTGTTGTTGGGGAGCTGGAAGTGCAAGTCTTTGCAAAGGTACTGGGAGCATCACCTGTTGGGTCTGGCCAGTTGGACAAGTTGCGGCTCTATGCCCTTTTTTACCGCAACTATAGCATACGTCTGTGCCCACTTTGCACCCTAAAGCTCTATCTCCCGGCTGACCGCATCTATAGCATGCGTCTATTCGACATCTCTGTTATGCTCCTTGGTCTGGCTGATACGGTCTAGGGTGTTGCTGCTTCTCATCAAATTCCTGGTGAGGTCTAGTAGCTATAACTCATTCTACCTCGCTTGCAGCTCTCACAACATCACCGAAAGTAGCAAACTTCCTATCCAAATAGGCCATCCTAATCTCGTGATGGAGGCCTTCGTAAAAATGCTCTATCCTTCTTCCTTCAGTGGCACCAAGTCTGGTGCAAATCTCTCTAGAGCTCTAAACCTAGTCTCGTATTGTACCACCGTCATGGGTCCCTGCCTCAGCATCTGGAATTCTCCTTCCTTCCTCAACCTGACGTTTGGCGGGAAATACTTTCCATCGAATTCCGCCCTAAATTCTTCCCATGTGATGTCTTGGGGCTGACGATAGGCAAATACAGAATTCTGGACCAAACTCCACCATATCCTGGCTTCGTCTTGGAATGTTCCTGTGATGATGTGCACTCGGTGCTCCGCGGGGCATGCCATAGTGTCAAACACTCCTATAACTGACAATATCCACAAGAATGCTTCTTCTGTGTCCAACTTTCCAAGGAAAGGTCGTCCACCATTCTTCATGAACCTCTCGTACTGCCACAGTTCCAATTTTCTTGTATCCACTGATCTGTTCGATCCTTCTCCTTGCTCATACCGAGGAAATTGCGGTCCCGTACCTGCTGGTGTACCGTCAAATCTTGCAGCTCCACTTTTGCCTGCAGTTTGCCCACTACCTACTGCTACGGTTCCACTGATGTCGGGTCTCATCCTTGTCTGAAGTGGGGCAAATAGTGGAGCTGTCATTGGAGTAGCCCTCTGTTGCAGTGGTGGAGGAGGAGGCAGCGGCAGAGGGTCTGTGGAAACTACTGGCTCTCGACCGTGCCTCTTCACCCACTGCTGGTCTCTTCTCTGTTCTGGCCACCAAAAGAGCTATCTGTCTGAGCTCTCTCCTGAATTCCTCTTGGCCTTGCTGCATTTGTCTCCTAAATTCTTCCTTACTTTGCTGCATTTGTATCTGAGCTTCCGCCAACCTAGCGATTGCTGTGTCTCTCTCCTATCGACTACTTCTAGTGTGGCAACTATCACGACCATTGTTTCGGTCCCGGCAACTATCTCGGTCATGGCGACTGTCTCGATAATGGCTCTCACTACATAAGCTAGCTGAATCTGGAACACTGGTCCTTGCTGGTGGCATGGTGGTCCTCGGTCGACTAGATGCGGTGTCACTGTGAACAAGGCTAGGATTGTCCTGTCTGGCTATTGGAGGCGATGGGGTCCTGATCTGCGTCCGGTGCGTCTGTGTCACCATCGTGCTACAAATTCCTGATCTGATCTGTTCACTCTGTCACACCACAGACTCGTAAGAAAATCTGTGAACCAAAACATAAAGATAGAAAAATACCTATCGGTACAACTCAGAGCAGCTTCAGCACACATGTAACCTGTAACGCATCTACCATCTTAATCAACCAAGGGTTAGCTCTGATACCATTATTATAACACCCCGTTTCGGATCACCCGTAAACCGACCCAGAAATGGCACCAGCGACCGAACCATTCGCAAATCTATTAGGTTCGGTTATGCGGACCCGGATTTGCCCTCGGCATCTTAAGATGGGGATGCAACAATGAAATGCACCAATGGGAACAATTGGGTTCTAACGATGTCCTACATGCATGCCATGACGTGCAAGCAAAATAAAACCATGCAACAAGCAAGAAATTTAAATAAGAATTCATTAATTTTTAAGAAAAAACGGACAGAATCTCCCCTACAAGTGCAATAAGGGCCAACCTGTCCATGGCAAGAGTATATGAATATTTTATCAAAATACGATAAAACATAACAATCTATGATGGCATTTAATCATTATCTAATTCATTTTCACCTGAGCCAAGTCTGAACTCCAAGGCTCCCTATTCATTCACATTTATCCGTTCGTTTCATAACAAGCAATTCATCCAAGCAAACACATCAAAATTATCATTCACGTAGCAATAACACACCATCGTTATAGATTACACATGGTAAACACATGTGTGCGCGGTTCCGTGCTGCTCCTCTGCAGTCCCGACAGCTTTCATCCCTCGTATTTCTCACCTATATATATATAGAAAAACCATCAGTAATGAGTATTACCGGCCCGAAAAATAACTAATATCAATCAGACATAGGAGAGCAAACTCTCCTGTTGAATCAAAACCACATACTTCCTCAAGAACTATCATTAGGGCATATATGGGAGCCGTCGCCATCTGGCCGTCACCCTCGGGTCAACAACATCCCCCTATTTTTCTCATTCTCATACCTTGGTCATTTCTCTATCGCTTCTCGCATCAAATCTCATTCCTTTCCACCATCTACACCTTCCATATTACTCTTGGCCTTGAGCACGAAGGTCGAGCACTCTCTGGCAGTCACCTTTAGTACTCTTTGAACCACAAGATTGGACATGCGCTACATTGCAGTACCCGTAAACCTCTACACTTCTCCAGGTTTGAGGAGCTCAAAGGTGGAGTTGTTCGGATCCTTTCGGAATGAAGTGGGTTCTCCCCAGGTCTAGAGCCCGCTCTTCAGAGCACACGCCCTATCTGAAGGCATGGCATTCAGTAACCCTCATCTATCTCTCACCGAAAATGCAAAAACTATACATATATAGGCCTGGGTTAGGATTTATACAATAGGCCCGAAGGCAACTTGTGGTGGATCTTAATTTCGAAAACTGACTCGATGGATCTCATCCTCGAGGGTTATTAATCCGAACAAAACGGTTGGCTAAATGGCCCGAGTCAAGTGGGATCCGATAAAACACCACTTAACTTGTCCTGCACATGATAAATCAAATACACAATAGAATAGCATAAATCAGAGAACGAGTCCTAAATGGACCTAGTAGAAGCTCCAAGCGTGTCCTTATGCCTAGGCGGCGAGCTCCTACTTCGTACCTACACATCGAAACTAAATACTAACGCCTGCTCATGATGTTGTCATACATCCTATATCACACATACATCCATCACGCATCAATCAACACACATCAACCTATATCAATTCTAGTAAGTCTACTTAGGCTAGTTTGCATTAGATCATGATCATTACCTAGTTACCCTAATTAGTTTCTTAGCCTCCATTTTTAACACTGCTCTATCAAACAAATTTCATATTTATCCTTAATCAATTCTACATTTATGTATAATTATAACATGCAATTCACCAATCCTACCATGCAATTCTAATAATCAATATTTTTAAATAATTATGTTAAAATAAATTATACCTCGCGTGATTTGTGGTTCGAATTTGGCACCCTATAGCATCTAAAGTTCGATAGGGTTCGATCGGAGGGATTCGGCGGAAGATCAGGTGATTTCCGACAAATTTCGGTGAATCCAGTTTTTTAGCGACTTCGAGCGGTTTTCTGGCGACTGTCCTAGTCGTTTTCCGGCGACTGTCAAGCAGGGCAATTTGGGGTAATTGTTAGCACCGGCTCAGTGAGCTCGTCCCAATGGTGTTGACAGCAAGGGCGACCGTGGCGGCAATGACCGCCGGTGGCGGGGTCAAGTTCAGTCGTGGTGGTCGGTCGCTTCGGTGAGGCCCACGGTTGACTTCAACGGTGGCGCTAGGTAAGGGGGAAATGTCAGGGAGGTCTTGGTGGTGGTCGTCGGGGTCACGGCGGCGGCGGCGCGGCCCGTACAACGGCGAATCGACAAGGAGAGCGTCACAGCTTGGGTGGCCGAGGTGTGTCGTGGCAGCTCGGCGACGGCACGGCAGGGCGGGGCGACATTGATCGGCTGCAGTGTGGCGTCAGCGGCGGTGGTGGCGAGACACGCAGTGGACAGCGAGGATTTTGGGAGGGGAAGTGTGGGGGAAAGGAGAAAAACACTCCAGTGGCAATTTCGTAAATAAGTACAGGCTCGATTCCTACTCGAGTCAATATAATAACTAGTTCGTAATAAATTCTAAAAAAAATCTATAAAAATATGGAAAAATCCCATAAAATAAAACCAACACAACAACATCCAAATGACATGCTCTATAACTACTAACCCACCCGAATATGATCAACGTGTCCTAATGCGTTATTCGACCTAAAACTATTTCTCCAGTCAAATACATAAAAGAAAAATACTGCATACTTTTTTATATTCTGATAACTCATTTCTCACCATCTTTTCGACATTATCATCATATATTCAGGTACACCTGACTCTCATCGCTCATAACTCACGGCTGACCTGGACTCAGCACGTGGTTCATGAAACTGACTTGACTCGAACTAACGATTGAACCAACTGGTTCAGTAATGAAAAACTCTGACTCGAGTCACAGGCTTTACACCAACAAAGCATCGACAACAACATAAAATCAGCAAGCGAGGAGGTCTCATGTGCGTGATTTACAGCCGCGATCCAAGATGACCATGTGCTGCACCATTCCGCCCAACTCCTAGCCTGCTCTTCTTCCCCCAGCCTCAAGACCCCTCGTTTCTTGCACCTTGCTCCAATTCAATTGTTCCACGACCTTAGGCTGACATGAAAATAGGAAAGATTGGCCACCTTTGGACGTTGCAAGAAGTATGGTCGTTCTCCCCACTTCTTCACGTCGCTGCCATGAATTCTGGCCAAAAGGTGGTCTGTAGTGGATTATTCCGGTGGCCTGAACTACTGTGATGGAACCCATGATGCTGTCAATAAAGCACAACCGGCATTTACCCTCTGAAGCATCCATTACAGCATCAATTATAGCAGAACGTCACCACTTCTGTCACCCTAGCAACTCCGCCCCCTCACAGCCGCAATTCCGCCACCCACTGGAAAACCAGGGATGTGGCGAGCCCTCCCTTTGACCTAGGAGCAAGAGAGGTCATCGGGGTGTGAGGGACTGCCTTGCAATTGTTCTTATAGTCGCCCATCTTGCCAAAGTTTCAGGCTACTCGGCCATGGACGGGATTTCAGTTTTCCAGTTCAGTTTAGTTCATTTCTTTCTTGTTGATTTGAGACTTTAGTTACATGATTAACAATCTTATTACCAATTACAAAGAATATGCATGCAAGAAAATTAAGAAGAGGGAGATAGGAAGGATACTCAAGTAAGGAAGAAGCCTCAGTAAGGAAGAGGAGAACTAGGTGGCTAAGATGAGGAAGACATCCTCTTTCAAATTTATAAAAATGAAAATGATGGCTAGGGTATGTGAAAACACCCCTAGACCCGTATTTCATTTAACCAGGTAAATAATAAAATGGGTAAATAATTAACCGGGTAAAAAATATAACACGTTCGCTCCTTCCCGGACAGCGTCAGTGTCCAAATTTTTTTTTTCACGGTCTTTACAAATATGTGTGGAGTTTAAGAAGTCACTATATTAATTTTATAGAAAATAACATAATTACTCGTAACTATATTTGTCTGATAACTAAAGGTCAAAAACTATGAATGGGTTATAATTGATAAAATATTGATTTCCAAGAATTAATTTAATTAAATAATTGATTCATTTTCAGATTTACAAAACCCTAAATAAAATAACATAATTATTTTCAGGGTTTTACAATCTCACCAGCTTGGAAATTTTTGTCCTCAAAAATATAATAGGGTATACAGAGAAAATTACTCATTCATTATTGTAACGACCCGCCATTTCTCAAACCATTGTGGGCCTAGCTAGCTAGGTGTTACTCACAATTTAGCAAATATGTCTAGCATTTCTAACAAAAACATATATAAAGATCCCACAGTCTTGGACCGTTTCCCAGTAGCCACACTTATTTCTCAAATAAATAAAAAGGGAGTCCCTATATTGATTTTGCTCCATGCTCTGGTTGTCAATCACCTAATTTTGTATCTGCACACCTACGGAGGCAATTATGCATTAATGATTACAACACCAAGTAGTATAATAGATAAAACAAGTCAAGTACATTCCACTATTTCCCTATGCTCATTTTAATATGCGGTGGAGCGTTTCTGCTATACTCCAAAACAGTGAGGAGGAGGTATCCGCTGTGATCCGCACACCCCGGCCGTAGCCCTTTTGTGGGGAGGCTACCACTACCATCTCTAGTGCTAGTGCCTCGCACATGCCGGCCATAGCCTTTTCGTGGGGAAGCTATCACTGCACTCCAGTGCCAGTGCCTTGCACACCCTGGCCATAGCCTTTTTATGGGGAAGCTATCACTGCATTCAGGTGATTGCTACGCCCCGTTTGTGGTTAAGCTCTCACTACCAATTCTAGTGCCAGTGCCTCGCACACCCTGGCCATAGCCTTTTTATGGGGAGGCTATCACTGCACTCAGGTGATTGCTACGCCCCATTTGTGGGGAAGCTCTCACTGCCAACTCTAGTGCCAGTGCCTCACACACACCGGCCATAGCCTTTTTATGGGGAGGCTATCACTGCACTCAGGTGATTGCTACACCCCAATTGTGGCGAAGCTCTCACTACCAATTCTAGTGCTAGTGCCGCACACACCCCAGCCGTAGCCTTTTTATGGGGAGGCTATCACTGCACTCCAGTGCGATGGAGGAATCGTTGTGCCACACTGACCACGGCCGTAGCCTTTTTATGGGGTGGCTATCACTACTCCAAAACAATGTCGATGCATTACATAATTTATGCACATAATACGACCCTGTGTCAGACTGAGTCAATTCTTTGACCCCGGTTGCACTCGGTGCATGGTGGTCGAATCTGGGCTCAGGCTGACCTAGGCTACCAACAAGGAAAGTACGATGTTCTACCTATTATACTTACGTGACTTGAGATTTCGTCTGACTGTAATCCGCTAGCCCTAATCTGAATGAGGGCATAAAATTATACATTAGTATAATTTTTTTGCATGAACCTACATGCAACTACATGACTAATATACTATCAACTTTTAAATGATGTAATTAGTTCATGTTAGTCTTCATTACTTATTAAATTTTCAGCAATTCTGATGATAATTAATTATTAATTATCCCCATCTAAATCCCCATTAACTAGTTGATAATTTAATTATTAACATGTCCCATACTTAATTCTTTTGTATTTACCTTATATTCTAACTCGACCGCATCGAGTTCTCCCATATTTACCTGGTTGCCATTCTACTTTAACAATTCATTTAACGACCCTAAAGCTCCCAGCTTTATTGTAGTCAACCAGCGACATTCTAGAACGTCTAGGTCAGGTGGCCTATTGCTTGGAATTGCCACCTCACCTAGCAGCCGTACACCCAGTGTTTCACATGTCCTTATTGAAGAAGTACCACCCAGATAACTCCCACGTTATCAGTTTCCAAGGGATAGAACTCTGTCCTGACTTGACGTATCATAAGGACGCAATGAGGATAGTCGATCAGGAAGTGAAGACCCTCAGACGTAAGTAGGTTCCCTTAGTACGAGTGCAGTAAAATCGACGCGGAGTTGAAAAATCTACATGGGAGCGTGAGGACAAGATTAGGAGGAGGTATCTCGAGTTGTTCGAGCAGCCAGCTTCTGGACCAGGTACTCCAATTTCCAACCTCGATTACAGTTTACAGCATTATGTTTGACGCCTCCTTGATTTAAAATTTCGAGGACAAAATTTTTATAAGGAGGGAAGGTTGTAAAACCCGCGACTCGAGTCATGGTTTTATAGTCGTTAGCCGGTTGGTTTGACCGTAGTTTGAGTCGGTTCAGCTTTCAGAACACGTGTACGAGGCCGAGGCCGACCGTGCGCACGTGCTCTGAGGGTTTATGTATACCCAAGTATCGATGATAGTGTCAGATACGCATCAGCAGACTGAGTTATCAGTAGATATGAGAGTATACAGTTGATGATTTTATTTTATTTTTATGTTGTGACCGTAGAATTAGTTTAGGCCGAATAACGCATTAGGACGCTTAGGTGGTATTCTGGTGGGTTATTAGTTATACGGCATGTCATTTGGATGTTGTGGTGTTTTATTTGATTTTATGGGATTTTTCCCAATTTTTCTAGATTTTTCTAGGATTTATTCCGAGTCCGTTATCATTCTTGACTCGAGCGAGTGTCGAGTCAAGTCTTATTTACAACTTTGCCACCCCCCATACTTCTCATCTTCCTCCCCCAACCCGCGTTTTCACTGCCGCCGCCGCTGAGATTTTGCCACCGCCGTCGACGCCACCTCACCACCGGTCGACGCCGCCCAGCCCGGTCGTGCCGTTGCCTTGCCGGCTCGACCACGCCCGGCCACCGTCCGGCCATCGCAACGCCGGAAATCGCCCTCGACTTCCCTCCGTTCCAGACGTGATTCCACCGCCGTCTGTGCCGGACCGCGGCCGCCATGATGTCGGAGCTTCTCCCCTCGACCTCCCCTACCTTTCCCCCTGTTTAGCGCCACCGTCGAGGCCGGCCGTGGGTCTGATCGGAACGGCCGACCACCCCGGCCGCACTTGACGCCGCCGTTGGTGGCCATCGCCACCGCGGCTACCCTCGTCGTCACCACCATTGGGTTCAGCTCACCGAGACGATGCTAACCCCTACCTCTGATTGCCTCGCTGGAGCAGTCACTGGAAAACCACATGAGTTGCCGGAAAACTGCCAGAATAGTTGCCAGAAAACCGCCGACTCGCCTTCACCGCCTTCGTCCGTCGGCACCGATTTCAGCGCCGATTGCGAGGTGATTCTTCCTTCTTTTTTTTAGAATTATTACATACATGTTGTGGTCATTGTAGCATATTAGAATTAATTTTATTAACTTCATGCTTTTAGTTTAATTAATCGTGATTATGATAAACATGTGATGATTAGCGTAAATTGTGTTGTATGATGTGAATGCTTAGTAATAAAATTGTTAGTAAACCATTAAATAGTTAATTAAATGCTTGTTAACTAGTTAATTTATGAATTTGTATGAATTAGGTTTTGCATGCTAGCATTAAGTTAAACAGATTAAATTGATTAAACCATTGTCACCTAATTAGTATAGGTATGCTTTGAAATTGGAATTAAAAGTGCTAGGTAATAAGTAACATATGAAATGATAAAATTATTAACTTGCTTGACAATTAGAGATTTAGTGTGATTGTCGAGATGATTATCATGGTTGATTAGATGATTGTATGCATGTGGATATATTAGTTATATAGGTGTGCATCATATATATATGGGCGTTAGTAATTAGTTATGTTCATGTAGGTTCGTTGCAGGAGCTCGCCGTCTAGGCACGAGACTGCGCTTGGAGCTTCTGACAGGTCCGTTAGGACACGCATCTCAGGTTTTATCGCTTTATTCTATCGGTGATTTGATTTATTGATTGTAGGACGTGTCAAGTGGATGATTTATTGGACCCCACCTAACACGGGTCACCTGGCCGATGTTTTACGGAATTAATAACCCTCGAGGATGAGATCCCTCGAGTTTGTTTTCGAAAATAAGATCCACCGCAAGTTGCCTTCGGGCCTATTATAATAAATCCTGACCCAGCCCTATAAATAGTTTTATCGAGTTTTCAGTGAGACAAGAGAAGATGAGTCGACTGCACGTACCACTAGCGGATGCCGTGCCAGTCAAAGCAGGCTCTGGATTAGTGCTAGCAGACTGTTCCATTCCCGAGGGATCCTGACAACTCCGCGTTTGAGTTCCTCACACCCAGAGGACGTGGAGGTTTACGGGTACTGTTTAGTACAACGCATGTCCGGACTTGTGGTTCAAAGGGTACTAAAGGCGACTGCCTGAGAGTGCTCGGTCTACGTGCTCAAGGCCAGGAGTAATATGGAGGTTCGGAGAGGGCTTAGGATAAAATTTATGTGAAGTACTGAAAAAGAAGTGTCGAGAGCGGCATATAGTACCAGATAGATCAGGATGCTGTTGAGTCAGCTGCTGGACGGCTCCTTTGTAGTTGCCCTTATGAGAGTTCTTGAGGAAGATATATGATGGTTTGCTTTCCATGAGAGTTTGCTCTCATGTTCCAGTTTGATATTAGTTATTTCCGGACCAGTGACACCCGTTGCTGACGTTTTTCTACTATATGTAGGTGAGGATGATGATTGGTGTATGCCGGCCTCGACGAAGGAGTAGCGCTTGTATTGCACAGACATACCTGGTGCCGCACCGAATTTTGCGTAAGATCTGATGTGGGTCGAATGATGCTTGTGATATACATGGTTGTGTACATATGCATGGGTTATGAGACTTGTAGATCTTGTTTAGAAATGTATGAATTTTCTTAGAAATGTTTTGGAAAAGTTCCAGAATGATTAGCTACGTTGAGTTGAAAATGAACAAAAACATGATGAGCATGAATTGCAGGTGGGCGAGATGCCAATTACGATATGTGTAGATGATTTGAAGTCTAGTGTAATATAAATTGTTGTTTTATATATATATTTATTGTGCCTTATTTTGACAGGTTATCCCCTTATTGCACTTTTAGGGGAGGCTCTGTCCGTTTTATTCCAGGTTTTATGAATTTTATTGTTGTTTTAATTATTTTGGTGTGGTGATTATCATGACATTCACGTAGTATCCTGTTAGGGTTTTGCATCTCATTAATATACTGTTTACGCATTAGCGGCGTGCTCCATCTTGAGACGTCGAGAGAGTTATGTTGTAGCCGTTTAGGTTTGGGGGCAGCCAACTTAATCGGTTTACGAGTAGTCGATCCTTTGTAACAGTTCTGGTCCGGGGTTGAGAGTAAACCGGATTGGGGTGTTACAACCAACCAGTAACATGGCGGCCTCTATTTGTTGCTATGCCGTCTCCAACTTGGCCACAACATGGCAACCCTCAACCAGTCCTTGGCGACCCCATTCCAGCCACCCAATCAGCAACCCCGACCTGACCATGGTGACTCCATGTCGGTCACATAATCAGCCCATGACCCATGGCGACTACCCTAGTCGGCCACATAAACAGCACCCGACCAGACCCATGGCGGCTCCCCTTGCACCACCATGAAGATGACCCTCTAGCACCACCATGACGATGACCCTCTAGCACCACCACGGCGCCCCCGACTAGCATGGCTGCACCACCACACCGACACCGACCTGTTCTCCCCTCGGATTTCAGACCTGCGTGCCTCCTCGACGGTCTGTTTTGGCCCTCCAAGGTGACTCCACCTGGCCAACATCACCGTCGGGAGCAATTCCTACCTCCAGCACGTCAACCCCGCACCATGGAAGGAAACATGGCGTGGTTGCTGCTGGAAAACAGCAGGACGTCCTCCTGGTTTTCTTCTTCCCTTGTTGATTTCTCATTTAATTCTTATGTTTATCATGTTTATGATTTATGCAACATGTGTATGCATGCAACAAAAGAAAAAGAAAGGAAAGAAAATTACCCGAGCGAAGGAGGAAATCCGGCGTCTGTCTGAGGAGGAAAAATGCAGATGACGCCCTCCCCTTCTCCTTTTATAATGAAATAAAATGACGGCTAGGGTACGTGGAAGCACCCCTTCACCATAATTCCTTTAACCGGGTAATTGGGTAATTGACATGGTTCATTTAACCATTTCACTTAACCTGTTAAATGGGTACATGGTATGGTTAACTTAAATGGTTAAATAGATAAATAGTGTAGTCGACTCGACCGATTCAACTAGAATTATCCGGTTAAAAATTACTTTTCAATTAACCGGGTAATTCATACTTAACCAGCTAACGATTTTTTCCATTTAAATGAAAAAAAATTAAAATTTTCCCACGTTCGATCCCACCGCGTCGAACGTTATTATTCTTATTATTATTTTTATTTTTTTCCGGGTCTTTACAATCTCCCCAACTTAGAATTATTTCGTCCCTGAAATATCATAGCATTAATAGGATATTCATGATTAAGTACATCTCCGGTATAAGTTCATGTTACAACAATTACACGGATTTTATGCTACAAACAGGCTAGGATATTTTCTGGCCATTTCCTGTTCAGTCTCCCATGTAGCTTCTTCTGATCCCTGATTTCTCCATAATACCTTTACCAAAGGGATCTCCTTGTTACGGAGTGTCTTTGTTTCCCTTGCCAAGATGCGAATCGGTTTTTCCTCGTAGGTTAAATCTGATTGTAGCTCTAAATCTGCAAAATTTGTGATAATGTGATTCTCATCTCGTACATATTTCTTTAGCATTGACACATGAAAGACATTGTGTACACCATCAAGGCTTGGTGGTAATGCTAATCTATATGCACAACTTCCGATTCGATCCAGAATTGGAAATGGTCCTATGAATCTTGGCTTCAACTTCCCTGATGTTCTAAATCTGATCACTCCCTTTTTAGGTGAGGTCTTAAGGTAGACGAACTCCCCAACTTGGAATTCTAAGTCCTTCCTTCGAGTGTCAGCATAACTTTTCTGCCGATCCTGAGCTGCCTTAAGCCTTTGCTGGATGAGTTGCACTTTTTCAGCTGCTTCTCTCACCATCTCTGGCCCGACCATAACCACCTCTGTAGACTCCAACCAGCATGATGGAGATCGACAAGGCCTACCGTATAAAGCTCAAACGGTGCCATTCCTATACTGGCTTGGTAAGAGTTATTATAGGTGAATTCAGCCAAGGCTAAGTGTTTCTCCCAATCTCCTCCCCAGTCGAGGATGCAAGCTCTCAACAAATCCTCCAAGGTTTGATTGGTCCTCTCACTCTGACCATCAGTTTGGGGGTGATATGTTGTACTTAACTTGATTTGGGTCCCCATAGCTTTTTGGAAAACTTCCCAAAAATGTGACATGAATAGGGGATCTCTGTCAGAGACTATCTCCTTTGGAATTCCATGCAGCCTGACAATGTTATTTATGTACAGTTCTGCTAAGTATTCCGCCGTCCTTGTTGATTTTGTGAGGATAAAGTGAGCTGCCTTAGTCAAACGGTCCACAACCACCCATATAGAGTCATGTCTCTTCAAAGTCCTTGGGAGTTTAGTAATAAAATCACATGTGACACGCTCCCATTTCCAGGTAGGTATCTCTAAAGATTGTAATAATCCACCGGGTAGTTGATGTTGGGCTTTGATCAATTGGCACGTCTGACACTTGGAAACAAAATCCACCACATCCCTCTTCATCCCAATCCACCAGTAGGTTCATTTTAAGTCCTGGTACATCTTTGTAACACCAGGGTGTATTGAGAACCTTGAACGATGAGCTTCCTCCAGGATATCTCGCTTTAATGCATCATTGTTGGGTACACACAACCTCCCTCTAAATCTGATTACACTGTTGGAATCTGCTACAATGTCGGGAGTTTTGTCCAACATTTCATTCAGCTTCTCATCTTCCATTTGTGTTAGCTTAACTCGGTCCACCAATTCATTGGAGATAACCAGGTTTGCCAGTAGTCTTGTCATTCGTTCCACCGGGTTAATAGCTACCACCTCAGCTGACATAGCCCAAAGTCTAGCTAGCTGTTGACCCTTGTCCACCTTGCCCTTCCGACTCAATGCGTCGGCTACAACGTTCGCTTTTCCTGGATGGTATAAAATTTGGAAATCATAGTCCTTCAAGTATTCTATCCACCGCCTCTGTCGAAGGTTAAGGTCATTCTGGGTGAAGATATACTTCAAACTTTGGTGGTCTATGAAAACCTCGAACTGAGCTCCGTACAAATAGTATCTCCAAATTTTTAGAGCAAACACAACTGCTGCCAATTCCAAGTCATAGGTTGCATAATTTTGCTCGTGAATCTTCAATTGGCAAGAGGCGTAAGCCACCACCTTACCATCTTGCATAAGGACACATCCTAACCCCACTAGAAATGCATCACTGAAGACCACAAACCCTTCATTGCCATTTGGTATAGTCAAAACTGGTGGAGTAGTTAAACTCTTCTTCAAAGATTAGAAACTCTCCTCACACTTGTTACTCTATTCGAACTTGACTCCCTTGCATGTAAGCTTAGTCATTGGCGATGCCACCAAGGAGAAATCTTTAATGAACTTCCGATAGTAACCTGCTAGTCCATGGAAACTTCGAATAACTGTGACTGACTTGGGTTGTGACCAATTAGTAACTGCTCTCACTTTTGACGGATCCACTGCGACTCCCGTCTTTGAGACAACATGTCCGAGGAATTTCACCTCCTCCAGCCAGAAGTCACACTTTGATAACTTGGCGATTATTCCTCAAAACTTGAAGAGCAATGGACAAGTGTTTCCCATGGTCCACCTCATTATTTGAATAGACCAGAATGTCATCCACAAACACAATAATAAACTTATCTAAGTATTCATGGAACACGGTGTTCATAAGTGACATAAACGCCGCTGGTGCATTTGTCAGACCAAAAGGCATAACCAGAAACTCATAATGTCCATATCGAGTTCGAAAAGTTGTTTTATGTATGTCAAATTCCTTTACCCGCAGTTGATGATATTCGGACCGCAAGTCTATTTTTGAGAATATTTCGGCTGTTTTCAACTGATCAAATAAATCATCAATCCTCGATAAGGGGTACCGATTCTTGACTGTCACTTCATTGAGCAGGCGATAGTCAATACACAATCGAAGTGAGCCATGCTTCTTCTTGACGAAAAGAATAGGGGCTCCCCAGGGTGAAGTACTTGGTCGGATGAAGCCTACCTGTAATAGCTCTTCTAATTGACTCTTTAACTCCTTGAGTTCTGCTGGAGCCATGTGGTATGGTGCTTTAGAAATTGGTGATACTCCAGGTACTAGGTCAATGACAAACTCCACTGCCCGCTTAGGAGGTAACCCTGGAAGTTCACCTAGAAATACGTCCAGAAATTCTGCTACCACCGGAATCATGGACAACTCTTTGGGTTTGCGACTCAGACTCCTCTCAGAGTTGCCGAAAAGGCTTTACAACCCTCACCAAACCACTCAGTTGCCTCACTAACCGACACAATACAAGAGGATGAATCATTCCATGACCCTTGGAAAATGAACCCCATCTTACAATTACAAGGTTTCGTCAACACTCTCCTCCCTTTACAGTCGAGAAAAGCCTAGTGTGCAGACAACCAGTCCATTCCCAACAGTACATCAAAGCCTATTATCCCATAGACAATAAAATTCCATACATAGGGTTTCCCTTGTATATCCAAGGATAGGTTAGTCACTCCTAACATTGCGACTTCCCCGTCTCCCGTTGCAGTAGTGACCCTATAAGTCTTGGGTAATGTAGACGTTTGGAGTCCTAAACTCTTAACTAATCGGGATGATAGGAACGAATGTGTACACCCCTAGTCAAATAAAACATCCAACTAACACTTTGAATCAGAATTTTACCTCTAACTGTGTGGACATCATTCTCAGCGTCCTCAATTTCGACTGCATAAAGTTTCACCTTCCCTTTGTCCACCGATTTTGCAGGTGCTGGGCAGCGATTAGGAGCTGGTCTCTTCTCCTTTTCAGGTTGCTCCTGTTGTTGCTTCAGGGGTTGATGACACTCGTTGTGCAGGTGTCCCATCCTTCCACAATTATAGCACCGACGGGGCTCACTACATGGCCCTGAATGCATCTTGTTGCAATTTTTACATAGTCGATACGAAATCCTGAAACTTCCTTTTGCAGTTCACATCAACATTCCGTTGATAGTTCTACTGCTGGTGTTCTGCAGACCGGTTTTTGCTACTACCCTGGTTGGCATTCTTATGTTGCATAGTAGCCTTCCCTATTTTTGTGCATGGACATAGTCGTACACCAACTCATGAGTAGTGGCTGCCTCAATCACTTCGGTTATAATGCCTCTTCGCGCCGTAGCAACCCTAGTCCTCAATTCTGGCTTCAACCCCCAAAAAATTTGTCTGCTCTGGTCCGGGCAGTTGCCAGACTCCCAGGTCTAAATCTCTCCAATTGCAAGAAATTTTTTGCATACTCTTGGACTGGTCCATACCGCTAAGTTAGAGTGGCAAATTCTAGTGCTTTCTTCTAGACAACAGACTCAGGAAAATATTGTCCATTGAAAGCTGTTACAAATTCTGCCCAAGGAATGGACGAAATCTCCCGTTGATGGAACACAGTCTTCTCCACAGACTTCCACCAATAAGATGCTTCCTCCTGAAGCATGCATGTCGCCAACCTCACATGATGGCGATGAGGCACAGAGAGAGCTCTAAATGCTTTCTCAGTAATGTCCATCCAACTTTCCGCCTTCATTGGATCAGTCCCTCCAATGAATACCTCAGCTCCGTTCTTCCGAGAATTTTTCTACAGTGTATCGATCATTGTCATCCCCAACTAGTAGTACCACTTGTTGGACTACCGGTGGCACTGGGTTTGGAAGTTCCCCTCGCTCGCCCAGGTCAGCTATCCCTACCCGCTCTTGGACCCTCCCCTGATCCCCATTTGGTGTAAAGACTCGGAAAATAATAATAATAATAATAATAATAACGGTCGACGCGGTGGGATCGAACGTGGGAAAATTTTATATTTTTAATTTAAATGGAAAAAAATCATTAGCTGGTTAAGTATGAATTACCCGGTTAATTAAAAAGTAATTTTTAACTGGATAATTCTAGTTGAATCGAGTCGAGTCGCCTACACTATTTATCCATTTAACCATTTAAGTTAACCATACCATGTACCCATTTAATAGGTTAAGTGAAATCGTTAAGTGAACCATGTCGATTACCCAATTACCCGGTTAAAGGAATTATGGTGAAGGGGTGCTTCCACGTACCCTAGCTGTCATTTTATTTCATTATAAAAGGAGAAGGGGAGGGCGTCATCTGCATTTTTCCTCCTCAGACAGCCGCCAGATTTCCTCCTTTGCTCGGGTAATTTTCTTTCCTTTCTTTTCTTTTGTTGCATGCATACACATGTTGCATAAATCATAAACATGATAAACATAAGAATTAAATGGGAAATCAACAAGGGAAGAAGAAAACCTGGAGGACGTCGTCCTGCTGTTTTCCAGCAGCAACCACACCATGTTTCCTTCCTTGGTGCAGGGTTGATGTGCTGGAGGTGGGAATTGCTCCCAACGGGATGCTGGCCAGATGGAGTCACCTTGGAGGGCCAAAATAGACCGTCAAGGAAGCACGCAGGTCTGAAATTTGAGGGGAGAACAGGTCGGTGTCGGTGTGGTGGTGCAGCCATGCTGGTCGGGGGTGCCGCCGTGGTGGTGCTAGAGGGTCGCCACTGTGGTGGTGCTAGACGGTCGTCGTCATAGTGGTGCAAGGGGAGCCGCCATGGGTCTGGTCGGGTGCTGTTTATGTGGCTGACTAGGGTAGTTGCTATGGGTCATGGGCTGATTATGTGACCGACATGGAGTCATCATGGTCAGGTCGGGGATGCTGATTGGGTGGCCGGAATGGGGTCGCCAAGGACTGGTTGAGCGTTGCCATGTGGTGGCCAAGTTGGAGACACCATAGCAGCGAATGGGGGCTGCCACGTTACTGGTTGGTCGCCATGCATGGTGAAAATGCCGGCTTTCACTGGTTGACTACAATAAAGCTGGGAGCTTTAGGGTCGTTATATGAATTGTTAAAGTAGAATGGCAACCAGGTAAATGTGGGAGAACTCGATGCGGTTGAGTTAGTATATAAGGTAAATACAAAAGAATTAAATATGAGACATGTTAATAATTAAATTATCAACTAGTTAATGGGGATTTGGATGGGGATAATTAATAATTAATTATCATCAGAATTGCTAAAAATTTAATAAGTAATGAAGACTAACATGAACTAATTACATCATTTAAAAATTGATAGTATATTAGTCATGTAGTTGCATGTAGGTTCATTCAAATAAAATTATACTAATGTATAATTTTATGCCCTCATTTAGATTAGGGTTAGCAGATTACAGTCAGAGGAAATCTCAAGTCAGGTACATATAATAGGTAGAACATTGTACTTTCCTTGTTGGTAGCCTAGGTCGGCCTGAGCCCAGATTCGACCACCATGCACCAAGTGCAACCGGGGTCGAAAAATTGACTCAGTCCTACATGGAGTCGTATTATGTGCATAAATTGTGTAATGCATCGACATTGTTTTGGAGTAGTGATAGCCGCCCCACAAAAAGGCTACGGTCGGGGTGAGCGAGGTACAGTGATTCCTTTATCGCACTGGAGTGCAGTGATAGCCTCCCCATAAAAAGGCTACGACCGGGGTGTGTGAGGCACTGGCACTAGAATTAGTAGTGAGAGCTTCCCCACAAACAGGGCATAGCAATCACCTGAGTATAGTGATAGCCTCCCCATAAAAAGGCTACGGCCGGGGTGTGTGAGGCACTGGCACTAGAATTGGTAGTGAGAGCTTCCCCACAAATGGGGCATAGCATTCACTTGAGTGCAGTGATAGCTTCCCCATAAAAAGGCTACAGCCAAGGTTGCAAAGCAATGGCACTAGATTGCAGTGATAGCCTCCCCATAAAAAGGCTATGGCCGGGGTGTGTGAGGCACTGGCACTAGAATTGGTAGTGAGAGCTTCCCCACAAACGGGGCGTAACAATCTAATGAGTGCAGTGATAGCTTCCCCACAAAAAGGCTACAACCCGCCATTTTTCACAACGTTGTGGGCCTTTTTGTGGGGAAGCTATCACTGCACTTCGGTGCCAGTGCCTTGCACACCCCAGCTGTAGCCTTTTTATGGGGAAGCTATCACTACACTCATTTGAATCCCATGCAACCTAACAATGTTATTGAAATACAATTCTGCTAGGTATTCTGCTGTCCTTCTTGATTTTGTGGGGATGAAATGAGTTGCCTTGGTCAGACGGTCCACAACCACCCATATGGAGTCATGCTTCTTCTGAGTCCTTGGGAGCTTTGCAATAAAGTCGCATGTGATACACTCCAATTTCCAGGTTGGTATTTCTAAAGGTTGTAATAGTCCCCCAGGTAGTTGATGTTGGGCTTTGATCTACTGGCAAGTCTAACACTTGGAGACAAAATCCACAACATCCCTCTTCATCCCAATCCACCAATAGATTCGCTTTAAATCTTGATACATTTTAGTAACTCCAGGGTGTATCTAGAACTTTGAGCGATGAGCCTCTTCCAAGATATTTCGCCTCAGTGCATCATCCTTGGGTACACACAACCTTCTTTTAAATCTGATCACACTATTGGAATTAGCTACAATGTCAATGTCCAACATTTAATCTAGCTCCTCATCACCCATTTGTGCTAGCTTAACCCAATCGACCAAATCATTGGAAATAACCAGATTTGCCAGTAACCCTGTTAGTTGTTCCACAAGATTGATAGCCACCACCACTGACATGGCCCAAAGTCTAGCTAGCTGCTGACCTATGTCCACCTTGTCCTTCTGAACCAACGCGTCAGCTACCACATTCGCTTTCCTTGGCTGATATCAGATTTGGAAGTCATAGTCCTTCAAATATTCTATCAACCGCCTCTGTCGAAGGTTAAGGTCCTTTGGGTGAAGATATACTTCAAACTGTGATGGTCAGTGAAGACTTCGAACTGGGCTCCATACAAGTAGTGTCTCCAAATCTTCAGTGCAAAAACTACTGCTGCCAATTCCAAGTCATGGGTTGCATAATTTTGCTCATGATTTTTCAATTGACGAGAGGCGTAGGCCACCACTTTACCTCCCTGCATAAGGACACATCCTAAACCCAACAAGGATGCATCACTAAAGACTGCGAATCCTTTATTACCATTTGGCAGTTCCAAAACTGGTGCAGTAGTTAGACTCTTCTTTGGAGACCGGAAACTTTCCTCACACTTACTACTCCATTTGAACTTGACGCCCTTCCTTGTGAGTTTAGTCATTGGCGATTGTTAAGTGTTAAAATATATAATATTTACCTATGCTTTTAAATATGATTTTGTACTTCCCAGGTATAAACATTATTAATTAAGTGATATTTTACTCTTTTTTGGTTAATTAATTTTTTATTAGATATGCTTAATTTTGGTGTTTCAATGCAGAAAAGATAAATAAATTAAGCTTTGGAATTGAATGGGCATGACACTTGGCCCCACCCAATGGCTACAAGTTACGGTGTTCAATGGAGTCGAGGAGTTGGAAACTTGAAGTGACATCATAATTAATTAGGCTATGTCGATTTGTGAACACCCTCTTCGAATTCTTGTATTTCCACTTCTATATAAAGGGGTGGTCATTTGTTGTTGAGATATTTCATCTCTTGGCTTTAGAGTGTAGTGAAAGAAGTAGTTTTAGTTTTTGTAATTTTTTTCTCTGTCATAATAAAAATTAGTTTCTTCTTTATAATGTTTTCTATTTTTATTATGGAGTAATCTTATATTTCGTTTTAGAGAAAAATGGAACTTAACATGATTTAATTAAATTTATTTCAAGCCTTTACTCATTTATTTAGTCGGATTATTTGAATTATCATGTTCTAAATGCTAAGAATAGATGGATCGCCCATGTCTTAGATCATGAGGTTTAATTAGATTTAGGGAGAAATTAATTAGATTAGTCATTGATAATTCACCATACAATGAGCCTTTTGACTTGTTTGTTGTTGTGGTCGGGAGATACACAATACCGTATGTGATTGTAAGGCAATTCTTAATGCATTATTTTGTTGATTAATAAATTATCACCGGGAGGTAGACATTGAGGCAAAATAATAGAAACATGAAGGAGTGGGAGCCACCATGTCATATAATTATCCTAGATCGACAATCTGAGGGAATAAAAGATAAGAGTAAGATATGATGAATATTAAATTGATGTTAAGGGAAATTCGACTTTAAAAAGAGTTTTATCATTTTAATGTCTCCTTTTATTTAAAGTTATTATTTATATTTAGTTAAGTCACTTTATTTTGTTTTTCTCTTAATATTATTTTCTTTAATTAATTTAAGGAAATTCATCTCTCTGGGGAATGATACTCGAATTTATCATTATATTACTTGTTTCGACCATGTATACTTACATGTCACTAAAAATATTTGAACAAGTTTTTGGTGCCGTTGCTAGGGAGACCGAATTTTCTAAGTTAATTTAGGATTAGAATTTTGAGAGTTTTCTTTTATCTTTAGATTTTAGTGTCTGATTTTATAAAAAGAAAAAGAAAAAAACTACATCATTGTCTTCTTCCTTGCTATCATTTATTTGTTATCATTTGTTTATGCATCGATTAGTGAGGTCACCCTTGTTTTCTTATGATCCAAAGATTGAAAGGACTTTGAGAAACTTGTGTGCCGCTGGAAGAAGAGCACGAGAAGCAATAGAAGAAGAAGTCATTGACCCACAACAACAACAAATGCCTCCCCTTCCACCAATTGTAGCAATAGCTAATGATGACAACAGGGCAATCCAAGATTGGGTTGTAACTCTTGCAAGAGGGTTACAACCTAGTATTATTGCACCACTGGTGGATGCGACCCACTTTGAGCTTAAACTAGTTTTATTTAACATGTTGCAAACCATAGGACAATTTAGTGGATTGCCTACTGAAAATCCTCATAGGCATATCATGGATTTCCTATTGGTTTGCGATATGTATAAGCAACCTAGTGTCTCTGATGACACTCTCCGCCTTCGCTTATTTCCATTCTCATTAATAAGAAGTGCGAAAGAATGGTTGTCATCAGATTCAATAACCACTTGGGATGAATTATTTGAAAAATTTTTGTTAAAATAATTTCCACCTTCTAAAACTGCTAGATTACGTAATGAAATTTTATCTTTTTTTGCAGTTTGATGGTGAGTCTCTCTTTGAGGCATGGGAAAGATATAAAGAATTATTAAAAAGCTGTCCCAACCATGGTATAGAAAGATGGATGCAACTCCAAACTTTCTATAACGGGTTGTTGGGGCAAACAAAGAACATAGTTGATGCGGCGGCCAATCGATCATTTCTTAGGAAAAGCCCACATGAAGCTTTCCAATTGCTAGAGTTAATGCTTCCTAGCAACCATCAAGCCACACAAGAAAGGCCTCCAAGGAGGACTATCGGAACTTACTGCTTTATCTGCATAGGTCAGTGCTTTAACTAATCAAGTTCAAAATCTTAATATGTAGGGACATGTTAAGGCTGTGGAGCCAACGTGTGAATGGTGTGGACAAGGACATTCTACAGGTCAATGTACAACAGATCAAGTTAACTATGTAGGCAACTTTAATAGGAACAACAATCCCTATTCCAACACCTACAATGTGGGCTAGCGTAATAACCCCAACTTTTCATGAAAAATTCTCCACAACCGGCTGTTGTTCCCACTAATCCACCACCACCATCACAGCATTCTTGACCGCCTTCACTTTCTTTTCAACAATAACAACCAGATTTGGTCCAAATGTTCAATTCCATGCAACAAACTATGCAACAATTTATGCAGAATCAGCAACAACAACAACAACAGTTTATGCAACAAGTTATGGTGCAATTAAACAAGGAATCAAGTGAGCGACCCAAGGGTGTACTTCCTAGCCAACCAGAACAACGAAGGAATGATGGTCAAGAGCATTGCAAAACTGTAACAACCCGGAGTCGTATTACTTTACAAGAACCGGTTTAGCCCAATAAAGTTAAGGAAAAAGATGAAAAACCAAACAACAAACATGAACCCAATACATTGGTTCGCTTACTCGGATGCAAAGGGGATCAGTTTAGTAATTCATTACATAAAGCCATAAATTCTCTTTGTGAAGAAGATATTGATGTGGATGAGATGGTTAAAATATTAGATTCACAGCCAATTTTGCCTCAACGATTCAAAATTGTGGAAATCTTAGATCTACCATTCCACAGATTGCTGCCATCAGTTGAAGTACCACCTATTTTGGAGCTAAAGCAACTTCCAAAACATTTCAGATATACTTTCTTAGGGCTTAATGACACTCTTCCTATTACTATATCTTCAGAGCTAACTATATTACAAAAATAGAAGCTGATTAGAATACTAAAAGATCACAAGTCAGCTATTGCTTGGACTATAGCAAACAAACATGGCATCTGGTGTGGTTGCTGGTCATTTTCTCCTGGACAAAAGTTTTTCCACACGGTGCAATTGAAATTAGGACTGAGCATGGGGATCGATCATTTAAAGTCAATGGATGTAGACTAAAACACTACTATGAAGGCGAGCAACTTTGGAAGTCCTCCATCACATTAAATAAAGAATGAGAAACTGGTGTTTGGCGGTAGACATTAAACCAAGAGCTTCTTGGGAGGCAACCCAAGAATGGGTCAAGTGCAAATTCAGCTATTCATGATAATCATCCACCGCCTAATTAATTGAGGGAGTTCTCTTTCACTTCTTTTTCTTTATCTTCATTTTTATTTTGTTCAACATTGAGGACAATGCTTAGTTTAAGTTTGAGGGTGATGCCTTAATTTTGTTGCATATTATTCATGCTTGACTCATGTTTAGATTTAGATATATATATATATATATATAGTATATGTGTGTGTGTGTGTGTGTGTGAATTAGTCTTACCTTTGATATTGTGGGCCAATCAGTGACTGCTTTCACTTTTGATGGATCCACTGCAATTGTGGCCATTGAGATAATATGACCAAGGAAGTTTACCTCCTTCAACTAGAAGTCACATTTTGAGAGTTTGGCAAACAGTTGATTTTCTCTCAGAACTTGAAAAGTAAGGGATAGGTGCTTTGCATGCTCTTCTTCATTATTTGAATAGACTAGGATGTCGTCCACAAACACAATAGTAAACTTGTCCAAGTATGCTTGAAATATTATGTTCATGAGTGACATAAAGGCCGCTGGTGCATATGTTAGACCAAAAGGCATGACCAGAAATTCATACTGTCCATACTGAGTTCCGAAAGCTTTTTCTATATATCTGACTCCTTTACTCGCAACTAGTGATAACCAGGCCGCAAGTCTATCTTAGAAAATACTCGGGCTATTTTTAGCTAATCAAACAAGTCATCAATCCTCGATAAGGGGTACCGATTCTTGATTGTGTAAAGACCATGAAAACAAAAAAACAAAATTTGGACGCAGACGCTATCTAGGAAGGACCAAACGCGGTCTGGGAAGGACCGAACATGTTATATTCTTTACCCGGTTAATTATTTACCCATTTTATTATTTACCCGGTTAAATGAAATACGGGTCTATGGGTATTTTCACATACCCTAGCCATCATTTTCATTTTCATAAATTTGAAAGAGAACGTCTTTTTTCACATACGGGTGTAGGGGCGTCTTCTTTACCTTAGCCGCCTAGTTCTCCTCTTCCTTAATGGGTTTCTTCCTTGCTTGGGTATCCTTCCTATCTCCCTCTTCTTAATTTTCTTGCATGCATTTTTTTACTTGATAGTAAACTTGTTAATCATGGGAATTAAAGTTGTAAATCAAGAAGAAAAGAACTAAACTAAACTAAAATTGGAATCCCGTCCATGGCCGAGTAGCATGAAACTTTAGCAAGATGGCCGACCGTAAGAACAATTGCAAGGTAGTCCCTCACACCTCGACGACCACTCTTGCTGCTGGGTCAAAGGGAGGGCTCGCCACATCCCTGGTTTTCGGGTGGGTGGCAGAATTGCAGCTGTGAGGTTGAGGTTGTGTCTGCATGCTTCAATCTCCATGTTCTAGTGTGCGACTCTTCAGAAGGCAGTTGCTAGGGCCTTGGATGGCGAGGCCACACAAAGGATTCATCATGCCAGGAGAGAACTGGGGCAGAGTGTGTAGTTGGGTCATTAGAGGTAGAGACCTTGTGATGAGGATCAGCATTGCAGAGGCATAGGTAGTGGGCTTAGTGGTACTTCATGCCGTGCAGGGGTAGACAGTCAAGCTAGCACGTGAGCAGTTTCAGGTGCTACAGCTTCAGATGGGGCTTAGTAGCTTGGTGGGGCCCAAGATATCCCGTGGTGCCAACATTATCAGAGGAGGCACCCAAGCCAGAGTTGGAGAATCACAGGGCTCTCTTTGCTTGTGGCGAGTTGGGCCATGGCTGTGTGTCCACATCAAGCACCACAACACCCGCCGCCACAACATCAGTATTAGGGGTCGTATAAGCCAAGACCCCTAAAGTGCCAGCCAAGTTGGAAACAGTTTTAGAATCCCCCAAAGCAGACTCAAGGATTGGTGCCAACTCTGGTACCACACCCTCTCTTGCCTCCTCCTTAGTAGCCGGGGCATGACCAGTTGCGTAAGGGTGGCCAGAAGTAGTGAGGTTAGCAGGTCCAGCAGGACAAGCAGAAGAAGGGAGTTGTCACCGACGTAGTTGGTCAGCGGACAATGGCCACGTCAACAGATCAGGTTTAGGTTGACACGGAAGGGCAGCTGGATGGAGCTCATGCCCTTGATGTCACAAAGAACGTGTCCGAACGCCACTGACATTGCAGGGTTGCTTCTTCTGCCCCTTCTGCTTGTGTACGTTCTGGTTTGGCTGCTTCATTTTAGGAGTTTGGGTTTTCCCTCAAGTGAAATTATGGAGGCAGAGTTCTTGTAAGGGGGGTTGGTTGTAAAACCTAGACCGTCAGCGTGATGTCCTGAGGAGTCATGTTAGAGTCGTAACATATGCATTCGGGCATACCTCTTAGCCATAGTCGTGCCTAAGAAGCTGTCCTGAGGCTTTCCCTTCTTTCCTCCTTTTTCTTCTTTTTTTCTTGCCTTTTGTTTATCCCCTTCCCCGACACAAGTGCTTCCTGGGGGCATTGTTGCACCAGGGCAAGTGGGGGTGCCCTTGTGTTCGAATATTTTTAGTGACATGCAAGTATACACGGTCGAAACAAGTAATATAATGATAAATTCGAGTATCGTTCCCACATAGAGTTGAATTGCCTTAAATTCATTAAAGAAAATCAAATTAAGAGCAAAGCAAAATAATTGGCTTAACTAAATCTAATTAATAACTTTAAATAAAAGTAGAAGTTAAAATGATAAAACTCGTTCTAAAGTTGAATTTCCCTTAACATGAATTCAATCTTCATAAAATCTTACTCTTATCCTTTATTCCCTCGAATTGTCGATCTGGGATAATTATATGACATGGTAGCTCCCGCTCCTTCATGCTTCTATTATTTTGCCTCATTTTTTACCTCCCGGTGATAATTGATTAATCAACAAAATATTGCATTAAGATTTGCCTTACAATCGCATACAGCGTTGTATATCTTCCGACCACAACAACAAACAAGTCAAAAGACTCATCGTATGATGAATTATCAATGACCAATCTAATTAATTTCTCCCGAAATCTAATTAAACCTCATGATATAAGATATAGGCGATCAATCTATTCTTAGCATTTAGAACATGATAATTCAAACGATCTGATTAAGTAAAAGAGAGAGAGAGAGAGAGCTTGAAATAAATTCAATTAAATCATGTTAAGTTCCATTCTTCTCTAGAATGAAATAAAAGACTACTCCATAATAAAAATAGAAAATAATATAAAAAAGAAACTAATTTTTATTATCAAAGAGAAAGAAATTACAAAAACTAGAAATATTTTCTTTCACTAAACTGCTAAGCCAAAAGTTGAGATATGATCAACAACAAATGACCACCCCTTTATATAGAAGTAGAGATACAAGAATTCAACGAGGGTGTTCACAAATCAATGTAGTCTAATTAATTATGATGTCCCTTCAAGTTTCCAACTCCTCGACTCCATTGAACACCATAACTTGTAGTCATTGGGTGGGGCAAGTGTCATGACCATTCAATTCCAAATCTTAATTTATTTATTTTTTCTGCATTAATACACCAAAATTAAGCATATCTAATAAAATATTAATTAACACCAAAAATAAAATAAAATATCACTTAATTAATAATGTTTATACCCGGGAAGTACAAAATCATATTAAAAATATGAGTAAATATTATATATTTTAAACACTTAACACATCCCCAAACTTAAACTTTTGCACGTCCTGAGTAAAATATCATAATAAAGAAAATTTTACTTCACAAAAATACTTAGTCCCCATTATGTTCTCATATGATTCTTCATCAAACTATCCAGAGGCAACAAGATGTCAACTATATCAGAAGTTCCCTTTCACCAATCACATTCAAAAGAAAGCTCTCCGTGTGTGTGTGTGTGTGTGTGTTTCATAGTCCATTGGTTTATCATTCTCATCTGCAACCAGGAGAATACAATTAATCACATGCTTAAATATATTTACCTTTTACTCCCATCTCCACTATTGTAAGTAATGTCAATTAATGGAATCAATAGGTCTTTATAGGTTGTAATGGGGCCAGGGGCTAGAGACCAAAAATAGGATAAACAAGATAGAAAAATCAGAGGCTAATATGCACCATAGAATTAAAAATCCTTTGTAAATCCTGACATACATGTACAACAAATCCCCAAGCAATATGACACAAACTTCTTTAAATGTAGTATTGTGTTGACCCAATATAAGAACTAACTTTGCTTTGATTTCCATTGAATACCTGTTGCTTTTTTTTTCCTTTTATTTCAAACCAGTGGAAGACTATTGTTTCATCTTGTATTTACTGGTGGAGGATCATTGCCTCATCTTTTTCTTTTCTTTTCTTTTTCTTTTCAATTTCTTTTTTTTTTTTTTTTACAAAGCAAAGCCCCAGGAAAGTCCACACAATCTACTCAATCACCACTCTATAACACGCAATGCCTTCCCCCTATACTACTCAAAGTTTTATCCTTGTTAGAATTTAGAACGAATTCAAAACACTACGGTGTTAGGACTCAAGCAACAAGATATATTTTCAATAAAAAGGCCAAGGCTGAAATAAGGGTAATCAAACAAAAACGTATAATAAAGGCTATGAAATTGTGTACAGAGGATAATTTATATTAGGTAGGCTTGAAAAAAGGCCCAGACTCATCAAAAAGAAATGCTTATATCATTTTTTATCAACATGGCGAGCCAAATATTTCGCCTCGAAAGTCACTATGGCAAATTCTTAAAGTCATGACCATCATGTACAATCCTTATTACAAAACATTCATTGAAATCATCTAAAACAAAGGAACGTGAAAATAATATAAGGTAGAGAACCAACTATCAAATGTAATCTTTTACTTAGTTCATCCCCCATATCAATTAATCAAGTTTTCCCAAGAAAGGTAAGACTAATTCACATGTATCTATCATTGAACCAACAGACTAAAATATCATTGCAAAATGAAATTTTTTACACTAAACTACACTATATATATATATATATATATATATATATAAATCTAAACATGAGTCGAGCATGAACAATATGCAACAAAATTAAGGGCATCACCCCCAAACTTAAACTAAGCATTGTCCTCAATGTTGAACAAAATAAAAATGAAGATAAAGAAAAATAAGTGAAAGAGAACTCCCTCAACTAATTAGTCGGTGGATGATTATCATGAATAACTAAATTTGCACTTGACCCATTCTTGGGTTGCCTCCCAAGAAGCGCTTGGTTTAACATCTACAGCCAGATGCCAGTTTCTCATTCCTTATTTAATGTGATGGAGGACTTCTAAAGTTGCTCCCCTTCATAGTAGTGTTTCAGTCTACATCCATTGACTTTAAATGATCGATCCTCATGCTCAGTCCTAATTTCAATTGCACCGTGTGGAAAAACTGTTTGCACAATGTAAGGACCAGACCATCTTGATTTCAATTTTCCTTTGAAAATTTTCAACCTTGAATCATATAACAATACCTTTTGTCCAGGAGGAAATGGTTTAGAAATAATTATTTGATCAAGCCATGCTTTGGATTTCTCCTTATAGATTTTGTCATTTTCATAAGAAGCCCTCCTTATTTCTTCTAATTCAACAAGTTGTTGTAGTCTCATTTATCCACATGCTTTCAAGTCAAAGTTTAATTCCTTAATGGCCCAAAAAGCTTTATGTTCTAATTCTAGGGGAAGATGATAGGCCTTTCCAAACACTAATCGATAAGGAGACATGCCGATTGGTGTCTTGAAAGCTATTCTATAAGCCCATAGAGCATCATCTAACCGAATAGACCAGTCTTTTCTATTACCTTTTACTACCTTCTCTAGAATTTTAAGAATCTCTCGATTGGATACTTTAGCCTGACCATTAGTTTGTGGATGGTAAGCGGTAGCAACCTTATGTTTCACTCCATACTTAGCCAATAAAGCTTCAAATTGCCTATTGCAAAAGTGAGATCCTCCATCACTAATGATTGCTCGAGGTATACCAAATCTAGTAAATATATTCTTCTTTAAAAACTTAACCACCACCTTGGCATCATTTGAAGGTAAGGCCACTGCTTCAACCCATTTAGAAACATAATCTATAGCTAAAAGAATATAAATGTTAGAGTTTGATGGAGGAAAAGGACTCATAAAATCTATACCCCATACATCAAATAATTCCACTTCAAGAATAGAGTTGAGAGGCATTTCGTTTTTCCTTGACAAATTTCCACCTCTTTGACAACGATCACATCTCTCAATAAAATGTCTTGCATCTTTAAATAATGTAGGCCAAAATAATCCCGATTGGAGAGCTTTCATCACTGACCTAGTACTTCCAAAGTACCCGCCATAATCTATTGAGTGACAATGATGAAGTATGGACTCTATTTCATCTTTTGGTACACATCTTCTTATCATTCCATCAGCATATTGCTTGAAGAGAAGTGGGTCATCCCAAAAGTATGACTTAGCTTCATGAAGAAATCATTTATTTTGTTAAAAGTTCCAGTCTGGTGACATCTTCCCACTCATTAAGTAATTGGTTAAATCAGCAAACCATGGGACAACACTACTTTCAATGACCAATATATTTTCATCACGGAAAATCTCATTCACAGGTGGATCATCCTTAACATTCTGTGCTTGGCTCAACCGAGAAAGGTGGTCTGCTACAACATTCTCACTTCCTTTCTTGTCTTTAATCTCCACATCAAATTCCTGCAATAAAAGAACCCAACGGATTAGCCTAGGTTTGCAATCCTTCTTAGACAAAAGGTATTTTAGCGCAACATGATTAGTATATACAATAACCTTTGAACTTAACAAATATGATCTAAACTTATCAACAACATACACTACTGCTAACAATTCCTTTTCAGTTGTAGTATAATTGCGTTGTGTATCATTCAATGTCTTACTAATTTAGTAGATAACATAGAAAAATGTGCCCCTCCTTTGGCATAAAACAGCACCTATTGCATGGTCACTAACATCACACATTAATTCAAACGGTCGTGACCAATCCGATGCAATCATAATGGGAGTTGAAATCAATTTTTTTTCAAAGTCTCAAAAGCTTTCAAACATGCATCGTCAAAATAAAAAATTGCATCTTTTTCTAGTAAAGCACATAAAGGTTTTGAGATTTGAGAAAAATCCTTTATAAAACGTCTGTATAATCGCGCATGTTCTAAAAAACTTCTAATTTCTTTCACCGATGTAGGAGGTGGGAGCTTTTCTATAGTTACAACTTTTGCCTTGTCTACTTCAAGTCCTTGGCATGAAACTTTATGTTTCAAAACTATTCCTTCCTGTACCATAAAAAGACATTTTTCCCAATTAAGAACAAGATTAGTATCTTGACAATGTTTAAGAACACAAGATACAATAGATAAGCATTCATCAAACATCTCTCCAAAAACAGTAAAGTCATCCATAAATACTTCTAAGCCATGTTCAATCATATTAGTAAAGATGGCCATCATGCATCTTTGAAATGTAGCGGGAGCATTACACAAGCCAAAGGGCATTCACCAAAAAGCAAAAGTGACATAAGGACAAGTGAACGTCATTTTTTCTTGATCCTCGGGTGCAATGGTAATCTGATTGTAACCTAAATATCCATCAAGAAAACAATAGTAAGCATTCCCAGCTAATCTATCAAGCATTTGATCAATAAAAGGAAGAGGAAGGTGATCTTTTTTTGTAGCCTTGTTGACCTTCCTATAGTCCATGCACACACGCCATCCCGTTATGTCTCTTGTAGAAATCAGTTCGTCTCTCTCATTCTTTACCACAGTTATACCTCCTTTCTTTGGTACACATTGTACTAGACTTACCCAAGTACTATCAGCAATGGGATATATCACTCCAACCACTTAATAATTTCCTTCTTGACCACTTCTTTCATGTTGGGGTCGAGTCGTCGTTGGTGCTCTACAGTTGGACTGCATCCATCCACTAAGTTGATTCTATGCACACAAAAGGATTGATTGATGCCTTTTATATCTGCTATAGTCCAAGCAATAGCTGACATGTGATCCTTTAGGATTCTAATCAGCTTCTCTTCCTACAACATAGTTAGCTCTAAAGAAATAATAACAGGAAAAGTGTCATTAGGCCCTAAAAAAGTATACTTGAGATGTTTTGGAAGTTGTTTTAACTCCAAAATAGGTGGTACTTCAACTGATGGCAGCAATTTGTGGAATGGTAAATCTAAAGGTTCTACAACTCTAAATCTTCTAGGCAAGATCGGTTGCGAATCTAATACTTTAACCATCCGGGCAATTCATGGATTTAAAAATGTTGTATGAGACATAATCGTTGTTTACCCTAAGCGTAAGTTTTCCAACGGCTACGTCGATCAGTGTTCTCCCCGTTGCCAAGAAACATCTCCCGACAATGAGTGGTATATCATCATTCCTTCCTTCCATTTCAAGCACTACAAAATCTGTAGGAAAGATAAACTTGTCAACCTTTATTAAAACATCTTCAATGACTCCTTTAGGATATACCAATGATCAGTCAACCAACTGAAGTGTGATGTTGGTAGGAGCAATATCCTTGATTCCTAACCTTTTGAAAATAGAAAAAGGCATAAGATAAATGCTAGAACCTAAGTCACACAAAGCATTACAATGAACTTTTCCTCCAATTGAACATGGAATCACAAATTTTCTCGGGTCTTTTATCTTATGAGGTAGTTTTCTTTGGAGGACAACACTACATTCCTCTGTCATGGCTACAACTTCATTGTCATATACTCTCCTTTTCTTTGCTAGAATATCCTTCAAGTATTTTATATAACTAGGCATCTGTTCAAGTGCTTCAGCAAAAGGTATGTTAATTTGTAATTTCTTAAATATATCAAGAAATTTTTTGAAATATTTTTCATCACTTTGTTTCCTCAATCTAGAAGGAAATGGTACCTTTTCTTCGACCTCATCTATAAGTACTTCATCTTTTTCTTTCCATTTGCTTCCGAGTAAGCTAACCAATGTATTGGGTTCACGTTTGTTGCTTGGCTTATCATCTTTTTCCCTAACTTCATTGGGTTGAACTGGTTCTTGTAAAGTAATACCACTGTGGGTTGTTATAGCTTTGCAATGCTCTTGACGATCATTCCTTGGTTGTTCTAGTTGGCTAGGAAGTACACCATTGGGTCACTCACTTGGTTCCTTGTTTAATTGCACCATAACTTGTTGCATAAACTGTTGTTGTTGTTGTTGCTGATTCTGCATAAATTGTTGCATAGTTTGTTGCATGGAATTGAACATTTTGATCAAATCTGGTTGTTGTGATTGAAAAGAAAGTGAAGGAGGTCGAGAATGCTGTGATGGTGGTGGTGGATTAGTGGGAACAGCAGCCGGTTGTGGAGAATTATTCCATGAAAAATTGGGGTTATTGTGCCAACCCGCATTATAGGTATTAGAATAGGGATTGTTGTTCCTATTAAAGTTGCCTACATAGTTAACTTGATATGTTGTACATTGACCTGTATAATGTCCTTGTCCACACCATTCACACCTTGGCTCCACAGCCTTAACATGTCCTTGCATATTAAGATTTTGAACTTGATTAGTTAAAGCGTTGACCTGAGCAGATAAAGCAGTAACTGCATCTAATTCTAAAACTCTGGTAGTCCTCCTTGGATGCCTTTCTTGTGTGGCATGTTGGTTGCTAGGAACCATTAATTCTAGCAATTGGAAAGCTTCAAGTGGGCTCTTCCTAAGAAATGATCCATTGGCCACCGCATCAACTATGTTATTTGTTTGCCCCAACAACCCATTATAGAAAGTTTGGAGTTGCATCCATCTTTCTATACCATGGTTGGGACACTTTTTTAACAATTCTTTATATCTTTCTCATGCCTCAAAGAGAGACTCACCTTAAAACTGCAAAAAAGATAAAATTTCATTATGTAATCTAGCAGTTTTAGAAGGTGGAAAATATTTTAACAAAAATTTTTCAGATAATTCATCCCAAGTGATTATTGAATCTAATGATGACAACCATTCTTTCGCACTTCCTATTAATGAGAATGGAAATAAGCGAAGGCAGAGAGCATCATCAGAGACACCAGGTTGCTTATACATATCACAAACTGATAGGAAATCCATGATATGCCTATTAGGATTTTCAATAGGCAATCCACTAAATTGTCCTATGGTTTGTAACATGTTAAATAAAACTAGTTTAAGCTCGAAGTGGGTCGCATCCACCAGTGGTACAATAATACTAGGTTGTAACCCTCTTGCAAGAGGTACAACCCAATCTTGGATTGCCCTTTTGTCATCATTAGCTACTGCTACAATTGGTGGAAGTGGAGGCATTTGTTGTTGTTGTGGGTCCATGGCTTCTTCTTCTATTACTTCTTGTGCTCTTCTTCTAGTGGCATGCAAGTTTCTCAAAGTCCTTTCAATGATATAGTTTTTTTCTTTTTTTCTTTAAATCAGACACTAAAATCATAAAAGAAAACTCTCAAAATTCTAATCCTAAATTAACTTAGAAAATTTGGTCTCCCTGACAACAGCGCCAAAAATTTGTTAGAATATTTTTAGTGACATGCAAGTATACATGGTCGAAACAAGTAATATAATGATAAATTCGAGTATCGTTCCCACAGAGAGATGAATTTCCTTAAATTAATTAAAGAAAATCAAATTAAGAGGAAAGCAAAATAATTGACTTAACTAAATCTAAATAATAACTTAAAAAAAAGAGTAGTTAAAATGATAAAACTCGTTCTAAAGTCGAATTTCCCTTAACATGAATTCAATCTTCATCAAATCTTACTCTTATCTTTTATTCTCTCGGATTTTCGATCAAGGATAATTATATGACATGGTAGCTCCCGCTCCTTCATGCTTCTATTATTTTGCCTCAATTTCTACCTCCTGGTGATAATTGATTAATCAACAAAATAATGCATTAAGTTTTGTCTTACAATCACATACGGTATTGTGTATCTTCCGACCACAACGACAAACAAGTCAAAAGACTCGTCGTATGATGAATTATCAATGACTAATCTAATTAATTTCTCATGAAATCTAATTAAACCTCATGATATAAGATATAGGCGATCAATCTATTCTTAGCATTTAGAACATGATAATTCAAACGATCTGATTGAATAAAAGAGAGAGAGAGAGAGAGAGAGAGCTTGAAATAAATTTAATTAAATCATGTTAAGTTCCATTCTTCTCTAGAACGAAATAAAAGACTTCTCCATAATAAAAATAGAAAACAATATAAAAAAGAAACTAATTTTTATTATCAAAGAGAAAAAAATTACAAAAACTAGAAATATTTTCTTTCACTAAACTACTAAGCCAAAAGTTGAGATATGATCAACAACAAATGACCACCCCTTTATAGAGAAGTGGAGATACAAGAATTCAAAGAGGGTGTTCACAAATCAACGTAGTCTAATTAATTATGATGTCCCTTCAAGTTTCTAACTCCTCGACTCCATTAAACACCATAACTTGTAGCCATTGGGTGGGGCAAGTGTCATGACCATTCAATTCCAAAGATTAATTTATTCATTTTTTTTGCATTAATATACCAAAATTAAGCATATCTAATAAAATATTAATTAACACCAAAAATTAAAGTAAAATATCACTTAATTAATAATATTTATACTCAGGAAGTACAAAATCATATTAAAAAAATGGTTAAATATTATATATTTTAAACACGTAACACCTTGCGCACAGTGTCAAGGTGCCCTTGTGCTGGTGCTCGGTGGGGGGTGTTAAATTTCCACTTGCCAACCCTTTTATGTCCCCTTCTCGCCTTTGACACTCATGGCTAGCACCGCACTGTTTTAGCCCCGCCTCATTATCCAGCCTCTCCGTAGCCTCTCTATTGCTGTCATATCTCCTCCCCTTCTTCTCTTATACCTCCTCTTCCTGTGCCCACCGAGTTATCTTCCTCCTCTGCTTGTTTTCTTTTTGTCCTGTTCATGATTGTTTACATGTAGATAACTATATTTTCGTCATATCATCTAGATCTATTAGTTTTATTGTGGATTACATAATAAAAATGTGATTTTTGTTGTTTTCGCTAATAAAATATTTGTGTCAGCCTAAAATTGTAAAGTTTGCAAACTAATCTACCTAATAACTATCAAAACTATAAAAAGATTTAAACTTTTTAATTTTAGGACCATGTACAAGCTACCTTGTTTTGTGTGCAAATTAGTAAATTAATTAGATAATTAAAATAACAATAATCTAGCCCGCATTTTTTATAAAATTGGCTTTTGTGTGTTCTCTTAAGCTAAATAATAATTAACTTAAATATCTTAATTAATGAAACATTATCAAATTATTCTAATAATAAAATAATTAGTAATTAATAGGTACGAGCGTGGGTTTGACTCGATATCTCAAGCGGCTCCGTCAGAGCTTGTCGATTCTTTACGATCCAATATCAATCAACTTCTACTATTTTGAAGGCAGTACAGCAAAATTAATACCAGGGTTAAGTTAAATATGTTAACCGGTAATTTAAGCTATTATTCATAATTTTATCGATATCTCATGCACGATTAGCGTGTCAAAAACCTTATGTTAATTGCCTTCAGTTCTCTAGGCATTTCAATATCATAAGTTAGAATTTAAGTGTGCAAGTTGAATCCCGAAACATGTTTCCTAAAATACCAAGATCTTCTTTTCACATCCCTATTTGATTTATCAGAATCTTGTATAGTTTTTAGAGCGCTTAGCATGTGAATGCCATTGATGTCATGTCTTCAATGTGTTTAATTTCCTGTCGTGCATGTCATGTTATTTGCCAAGTCTAGGATGTTTGCATATCATTACACATATGCATGCATTGTTAGGCCATGGATAGTCAAGCTTGCCGATAGGATGATGAGCTCTTCTAAGATCCATTAGGACTCTCCCTCAATTTGACATATTGTTTGGCTCACATGTTTTTTCATATCATAAGACGTAGATAGTGGTGTTTTATTAGAGCCTACTATCCACGGGTTATTTTATTGATTTTTTGGATTAATAAACATCAAAGTTGAGATCCCTAGATGAGTTTTCGAGAATATAAGATCTAGCTGAAAAGTCGCACTTTAGCACTATTTGAAATAGCCCTATCCAAGACTTGTACTAATTACGTTTTTTGATTTTTGGCGCACGTGTGGATGGGAGCATGAGGCTAACCGAGGGGCCTAGTTAGTATTCACATGTGGTGCTCAGTTTGTGGTTAATTGTGTGATAATGAGTATCAATTATACTACCTACTAGCACTATGTATATCAACACATGTGTGCTCTCTGCCAAGTGTATCTAGATCATGTCATGTTTTAGTGGAGATTAGTTAGGCCATATTTGCTACGGGCATGTTGTCATCAACCATGTTCTGGCTCATGCATAGTACCTGCATGTTACTATTGATTATTCTAGTTTGTGGGCATGATATCTTTGTGAATTTGATTAGGCTCTATCGACTATATTGTGATTATGATTATGCATGTGTAGAAAAGTTTCTATTTCATTTCAATTTTTCCCGGACAATGAATCGTCCATTTGCTACTTTGTTGTTTTTCTTATTAGTTATTTGGGACACAGTTTCATTTATTGTTGATGTGTTAGCTAGCTTGGGGGCACGAATCACAAGGAGGATGGAGGATGGAGGATGTTGGGATGTGTTATTTGTGCCTATTGTCCAATTTGTTTTGTTTTGTGTATCTCTCCCCCTCTTCTTTTGTGAGGTGGTGTTATTAGTTGCAGAGTGGATATCAATTATGTGGCCTTGGGCCATTTTTGAAATTGCAAATCAGCTTCTATGAATGTATTATTTATTTTTAACTGTATATTTCTGTTTTGCATATGGAATATTCTAAGGCACGTAGGTCTAACCTAATTCATGTAGGAATTCTCCAGGCCCTGAAGTCTGGGAACTGAAGGTAAATAAATCCCAAGTGGGCTAAATCATGTTACTTGTGCAGGTATTCAAAGCGAAGAAGAAACATCGGTTGGAGGAGCTTCTGGGCTTTGTTTTATAAGTTGAAAGGCCCATGACAACATCAAGAATGTAAAAATATAATGTAAATGATCTGTATTGTGATGTGAACAAAGTGGACACCTCTGAAATGTTTCTGTGCATGGAATGTGAAAAATGTAAATGCTCTACAACTACTTTATAAACTATGAATATTTATAGGTTGTGAACATTTTTGTAATTTTATAGGGGAGATATTGACAAATTTTCTCCAAAAATTTTAGTCTATATTGTAACTTAGACTAATTTAGGTATTCTATTTGCATGAGCCTAACCATAGGAGACTATGGATGCATTTCATGTGTTTTTGTATGCGCATTAGAATCCCTAAATTTCCATCCTCTGACACCTTGAGTGGTTTATGTTTATATTGGTAGGTTTTGTATTTTAATGGGTTATAATTTACATCTAAAAATTTATCATTTCCATTCATTTCGCAAGTGGGCTAAATTGAAATGCTATAACCTTAATTAAACGCAAAAATCATAATAACCTCCGTGTGATATAAAGTTATCATAATCATGATATTTAATTACAACTTGATGCCCTAAATTTTATATTTGATCAATATATTGCCTTTATGTATATTTTATCTAAATTAACGTGTTATGATTTCTCTTCAATCAATTTAAAATACATTGATGACTTGACATCATTACAAATATATTTAAATTATCATATCATACTATAACACTTTATCTTATTCATTCACACATAAAAGAGATAAATAACTTAAAATCTATTATGACCATTCAAATACATTCAATATAAAGTATAAATAGTTCATAATCGTGCTTAGACAATTCATAGACAACATATGGACAATTTAGACATAATATATACACCCCAAACAACGGATAAACATCCAATTTTATTGCCAATAATAGTAAAAATGGGTGTCTATATAAACCCAAAGCTTCAATGAAAGCCATGTCCATGATCAGACCATGTATTGTTATTTAAATTAGTCAAACAGTTTTAAACTATACACTGTGTATGGACGAGCATATATAATACAAACATCTACTCAGCACATGACCCGCTTTTAATTAGTGTCCATTTACATACTGCCAATGGACTATAGAACCCGTATGAGGCCCAAATAACAACCTACTAAGCCCAGCATTGCTAATAGGCCCATGCTATAATTGTCCTTTTATTTAACTTGACTTGGACAATAATATTATACAACAAGTGCCCACTCGGACAATTGTTGGTGGGCAGCCCAGAATTACTAACATTTAAAACGGGCTTTTTCAGATCAGGCCCATATATGAGTCACAATATCTACAATAAGACATCAAAATCCAATAAAGCTTACAATGGGCCTTTTAAACTCAAATTGGTAAAAATAAGGCAATAAAGCCCAAAAACCATTTTAACGCGCTTTAAAAATTTAAGTTGATAAACATGGTCCAACGGGGCTTACGGCCTTCTTCCTTGGGGGTAGGGGCGGCGCACGATGAGCAGGTATAGATCAATCAATCGGTACGATTGAAAAAGAAATTAATTATGACAGTCAAGATCAATCGGATCAAAATTTTACCCCTTTCAACTGTCAGTCATTTTACTATATTTAATTAACCCACAAAACCCAAAAATTAAGACAAATATAATGATGCAGTCTTTACCATTCATGTATCATCTTCTTCCCTGGTCAATTAAGCAATTTCCAACCAAGCAATCGCCAACCATGCATGTTTCAGAAAACATAATAACCATGGTCACCATCAGAAACTGTTAAAATATACCCGAAAACAGGGTTTCATCATGGGCAGAAGGATCAGCAATAATAATCACACAAAAACTTGTATGAAATGGAGAAAATTTTTATTAGAAGAAAATTTCTACATAAAAAAATTTACCAATGAAGTTCTCTGATATCAGATGTGACTTAAATCAATATATAATATGTTTATAATAACCAAATCATACTTCCTCCTGCCATGATAATTTCTACAAAAACTCATTAAATCTTTTAATTTATTATACTTCCAAAAACGATGACAGATAAAACTAGCTAAATGCCCAAATTAAGGACCCAAAAAATACAGTATAAATAAATTTTTCCGTCAAAAAATTACAAAAATAGTCACCTAGTGTGATTATCTTTAAATATATTACTCCTAAATATAATAGGATAATAATATATATAACCAAATAAAATGAATAAAATATTCCAACGTAAAATGTAATAGTATATAAATGCAAATTCATGCGTGTGGATCCCCACTTATATTGAATTTTTTTACAACACAAAACTAGACTCTCGACTAAGTTCAAAACAATCACTTTCCACCTCCATTTACATTCCTAAAAAAAATTAAAGGCCCTGTGAGTAAAGCGAGACGGTCCATCATTAGGGTCCCATTCATCGAACCCCAATATAAAATAAAAGGCAGAGCATTAAGTATTTTTGGGCAGGGCGGCTCCACCGAGCATTGATCCAAAGTCTGCAAAAAAAGTTCCCTTACCAGTAAAAGAAACAAAAGCCCAAATTGCTTTCATGCCATCGAAGTAAAAATTTCTATCAACATGTAAAGCAAAGGTGCTTCTTGGTTTAATAAAAGGTCATATAGATAAAAAATTCCTAAACACAAAACTACTTTTATTAGTAGTAGTCATAGATATGGCATCCACTTTTGTCTAATCCTACAAGTAATTGTTCCAATTGAGCCATCTCAGTAGAAACTTGCTATAATTTCATTGCATCCAACTCTCCGCTTAATAGAGAGATAATTAAGACCTTATGAAAAAGATATTGTTAATTAAATTGTAGAATTCATGAAAACCTGTATCGAATTGTGAATCGAGCTTTATGCTACCATTTTTTTTAAGTAACGCATATCATATATAGCGTGTGAAATTCAGTTTGACTCTGTTAAACTAAAAATATCTCATTACTACTAACTATAAATATGATATTCGTTCTCCAAACAACTATAAGCTTTGAGTATGACCCGGTCATGACCCTTTTTTTAAAAAAATTATTTTAACCTAATCCAAACTCGCTTTTATTATAAAACATATTAAAAAAAATAAAACACCGTTGTCTAACTGCCATAAGGTCATTGGCTGGTCAAGAGGTCTTAAGCGGGCCAAATTTGATCGCCCCAAGGTTGGCAGTGACTATGTATGGCCATCCCACTATCATAACCAATTGCCAATTGCCCTACCCAAGGCATCGTGTAACGACTAGATCCAAAGTATAGCATAATGTGCCAAGTCATTTCTTTAAAGTAATCAATTGATTGAAGATCTCTATTCACATTCGATTAATATACTTGATCTAACTCTAATAAGTAATCCACCTTGATAAATCAATCTACTCCACTATTCAATATGGTCCCTACTCAGCTCAGATATTAATATGATTTGCCAATGGGCTAAATCATTTTTTCAAAGTAATCAACTTAACTTGAAAATCAATAAGTACATGTGACACTCTGATTTGGCCCGCGGAGTGAAATGAATCAAAGTAATAAATTTAGGGACACTAATTCATAACTCATTAAAATAAAGAACTGACACAAGGGCCTAACAACTGAACGTGTCAAGCAAATTTAATGCACATACCACACCAAAATGCATGTAATGCATCGGGCTTGGCTCATGCAAGTAAGACATCAAAGATGAGTTGAATTTGCAAAGGAGACTAAATTTATAGAAAAAAACCGGCAGAATCTCCATTTTAAATAGGATGATGAAAAAAATTATATAACTTGTATAATTATCATCCAATCATAGATCATTTCACAATATCACTTGGCATTCACAAAAGTATTTCCAAGGAAATATGCTACATTTTGAGATCATTCACATTATATTTAAGATATATTTCACATTCATCAGGTTGTTCACTTTCCTCCAACTCACATGGGCCCTTCTCCTACAATTACAATTATACAAGTTCCTCCAACTCACGTTCCATCTTCATTCCATATACCTACACAAGTACTATGGTTACGCGTATTTGGATTATTTAATCATTAGTTCCAGGAAATTTGCACAAAGTAAGTTAAACCTGCATACCCAGAGTATTTTGTCTACAAAATAGAAGAAATACAATTTGGTAAATAAAAGTTGGTAAATTGTTATGGTATCATATCATAAAGAACAAGCCGACATGGATCACAACACAAGTCTCAAGGCCACATAACCACAACATCATCACACAATACATAGTCTCAAAGTATCAACACCAACAAGTCATATATATCTAGCAATAACACAAGTCTCAAAATATCAACACCAACAAGTCATATATATCTAGCAATAACACAAGTCCCCATGGCACACCACAACACAACTAAAAGCCCACAACACCAAAACCCAGCCTAGCATCCACGAGTGATCTCGTGATTAGCCCAGTAATACTAGCCAAAGCCAAGCCTACTCGCCTACATAATATAAAAAATGTATTAGCAACGAGCATTACTAAGTCTCAAATAATTAATAGGGAAAAATCTCAATACTACCAAATAGATAAAATAGTCGTCCGCAAGAAACTGAAAAAAATAACTTCTCCATAACACTGATCATAAGCAAGTAGTCAATATGGCCATAATCATAATTACTGATAACCATGTACATTGAGCGGATAGCAGCTCACAGTAATAAGCAAGTAATATGGCTAATAGGGCCTAGCTGATAATCACTGCCGCATTGCACGGTCTGGATATATTTGATAGAGGTGTACACGTTGAAGTATATAGCTAAATATATATTGTTAGCAAGTAGTAAGTTAATATTATATATATAATATCGTCATCGAGCACCACAGATGGGCATCGACCCAGCCCCTCGGTGACGTCACGCATCCCATGTATCTCGTGTGTAAGTCAAAATCTAAAAACATAATACATACATAAAGTATGGGTGTGAACATTTCTTATAGCACTAAGCGCAACTTTGAAGTAGATCTTATAACATTAAAAATCTCATCAAGGGATCTCATCCTTGAGGTTTTATTAAATCAGAAGATCGATTAAATGACCCATAAATAGTGGGATCTAACAAAAAGTCACTAACTACGTTATATGATGTAAATCAAATCATGTTAGATATGCAGAAGAGAGTCCTAGTGGACCCAAAAAGAACTCGTAGTCCTACAGCGATAAGCCTAACTCCAAGCAGCCTAGCGATGCAGATAACTACACAATCCTATACGATGAATGTGTGCAATGCATGAATAGTCCTAGATGCAGAGTATGACATGCAGCAAAAAATTAAAAAACTCCCTACTGATCTGATCTGCTAACTACATTTACACACAAATTTTGATATCGTTAAACAAGTTGAACAGGTTAATAAATCATGCACTGAAATCATAAGTGTGATGTCGGTATATTAGGAATGTCAAGTGGGCTTAAACCCACGCAATTGAGATATCAGAAGTTGTCAGTGTCTCCGTGGATCTAGACACCTAAATTGAGATATCCTAATACACTAAACAGTAACACAATGTTTGAATTATTATTGAAATAATTTGATCTAATTGGTAATTTAGTTGGTTACTCAACGGTTAAATCACTAAGGCGAATTGAGATCTGAAACTTAAAAGATGTCAAACCAAACGGATTCGATTGCCTCCGACAGACCGAATTGAGATATCGAATCACCCAACCCAAATGTGCAAATAATAATTTTTATTAATTAAATCTTTTATCATTTATTAAATTAATTAATTTTATTATAAAATTAATTAAGATCACAAGATGGGTTCATTATAAAGTTTAAATTTTTTCATTGCTACTACCAAGATTAAGTGATTTAGGTAGTGCTTTATCGCGAACGTAGAATCAACAAACGCACAATACACAACCAAAAGAACAATAAAGGTACAAACTTTACATAAAAGTTAGATTTTTACAATGATATAATATGTAAAACATATTGAATAATATACTAAAATGATCAAAATAGAATAATCTACAGGATTTTATCAAGATTTGCATGAAACAATGCAAATCATGCAAAACTACTAAAGAAAATGGAAGAAAAGTGTACCTAGAGGAAGAAGAAGAGAGGGGAAGAAAGGGGGAAGGAGAAGAAAGGAGGGAGAAATGAAGGAAAAAGAGGGGAAGAAGAGGGAGAAAAAGGGCTGGGAGGCGGCCAAGGGGAAGAGGAGGAGAAGAGAGGGGGAGAAAAGAGTGTGACAAAGGTGTCCTAGGAGTTCCTTTGCACCCCTCAAGTTCTCACATGTACACTTCGTATGTAGGTGCAAAGGGGCTATGAGGGTGTTTTGCACTCGACACTTAGCCGCAACAAGGAAAAAGAGGGAAAATGGGAAGAAAGGGAGGAAAGGAAAGGAAAGGAAAGGAAAATGAGGAAAGAGGGGCAAGATAGCTTATAACAAACGACTAAGGCTCAAGGGTATGCCGAGGATGCATGAGACACCACTTTAATGCGACACACAACTAAACTAACTAAATACTCAGAATAAGAACAAGGATACAACTTGGTAATTGGGACCAACCGAATAAAACTCAACAGCAAACACGTCCAATGCCCAAGTCTACAACAACACACAAGGACCTACTTAGAGTCAACCCAATCGAACTTGATTGATTGCACACTAACTGAGTTGAACCAAAGTCAAACCAATCATAAAAACCCCAAACATATGGGGTTGGGTTTTACAATACTCTCCCATTAATAATAGATCGGACTCTATTAGGTATTAAATGTATGACTACTTTGAAGGATATGACACGTAGGGGAGGTCGTGAAAGTCTAAATTACTGAGTTTGACCAAATTTGATAGACTAAAGCAAACTAAATGTAACATCCCATGTCTAGTTCATCTTTGAACCAAACTGAAATATTAAATTATTTAATATTACTATCTCTTAACTTAATTACTTAAAAGACCGTGCTCATAAAACCTCTTAAGATTTAAACCTACTTGCCGTCTTGGATAAAAGGCAACCATTACCCACAACTGCAACAAGAAAAAAAATTCAAAAAATTATAAATTATTTAAAATATAAGTTTTCAAAACATAGGGTTATTACATCAGGATACTAAGCTAAGAGTACAAATGTTCGATGACTAAAATAAAATACAAAAGTAGCATAAAACAACACGATAACAACGTGACGGGAGTATGTGCATGTATGAAGACTTTAGCATCCCCTGGTATCTGCAAGCGTCACTCTAGGCTCACCATCTAGATAAATTTTGAAAGAAAAAAATCACTAAAAAGTTATGCAATAAGTTACGGGGTCACAAAATAAAATAACTATAATATCAAACTAGTATATGAACTTAGTGGTTTATATTAAAGTAAAACAAGAAGGGGATAATACACTACAAAAAGAATCACACAACACCCATAGAAACTACACTGGCATGCGGCCCGCAACCGATCAAGCAGCACCCTTTATCATATATTCTCCAAATCCACCATGCTCCTCTCCTCTAAGCTCTAAAGGCAAGCCAAGTACACCGCAATCATTACATGTGCTATATAATATGGTACCCATAATCCTACATTGTAGAATACTATTCCTGTAACCTATGCCTCTCCTAGTCTGAGAAACTCATAAATGCAGGGGTGAAAATGATGTAGCAATAAGGGAAAGTAGAGTGCTACGTCAATCCCATTGACAATGAAACAATTGGGATCTCAACAGGTTGCACCTTGGGACTTACCCCTCAAAGTGGAACTTACCCTTACCCCTCAAAGTGGAACTTACCCGAAACAATATCAACAATCTCCCCACTCTCAAAATTGCGAAAACTTAATATAATAATAGAAAACTTAGGTAGGGAATAATAATATTAATAAGTCTATGAAAAGAAGGCTACTTACGATTGATCTTTTAGTTTTCAAAAACAACTCAAGGGATCTCATCCTCGAGGGTTATTAAACATGATGTGTAAATGACCCAAATTAAGCGGGGTGTGATAAAACCACCACTTAACTCATCATACGACATAAAATAAATCACTCATTAGATAAGTATAAAATAAGAAATGAGTTATAAGTGGACCTGGTCTCCAACCTCGAAACAATCTACCAGTGAGCTCGAAGCACATGACCTATAAATGAACCCAACTATCATCTAACACATTTTGTATGATGCACGTATAAGAATGCGTGATCAAATAAGATAAGATTAATTTAAATCAATTCTTATATATATTTGTAGATTACAATAGATGAATAAAAATATGACATGACTGAATGAAAAAAATGACAAAATAATGGTGCAAGAGTTACCAAAATAGAATATTTAACAAAACTGTTGATATATAAGATCAAGGTTCTAGATCTGGTCAAAAGTTAGAATTTCATCAAATGTCAAAAAAAAGGATTAAATAACATCATACTCAAAAGAATAATGACTCACCTAAGATTCAACGATGAAAATATGTACTTGAAACTATAGTTTACGTATGGGTACCTCAATGTGTAATCAACTTTGATGGCAAATTCTGGCGAACTCCAACAGACAACAATGTTTGGAAAATTGAATAAAAGGTGGAAGGATGATAGTAATACAATTTAGAATTCAAAGTAGAAAGATCTACTTATAAAAATAAAGTTTTCATAGAAAAATAAGAAGACAAAGAATTGAAAAGACAATGAGTCTTGGTATAGGTTATTAAGGAGATGTACATGAATGTATGTACAATTGAGAAATATGACCCATCATGTGGTATGGTCTATTAATGTGATATGACTCATGATATCTTTATGACTCTAATTAAATTATACTTACCCAAATTTCTTGACTTTTGTAACGGTACAACATTAAAGAAATCATTTAATAAGTATGAAGTTAAACTAAGACTATCAAGAAGACTAGCAAGCCAAAGGTTATATCAACTTATGTATTTGATAACATTTTGAGACTAAATACATGACTAAAATACCCTCCCCCAACATGACCCCTCTAAATGTATAAACGGACATATTAACTACTTTTAATACACAACGCATGTCAAACAAAACCGCACAAACAAGCACCCACATGAGCCAAAACCTTCCAAATCAAGGGTCGAGTAACACCAACTCTTCCCACAACCGAGAGCCAAAAGCCAAGTCAAACCAAATCGAACCAAAAAGCAAATTGAATCAAACTAAAGGCTAAGCCAAATTGAACAACAAATAAAATCCTAAGCTAAAGGGCACATATTGTACAATTTCACCTTCTTAAAAAATTTTGTTCTTGGAATTTTTCCAAGAACCGAGAACAACACACAAAATACAAACGCACCGCTCGACAAGCAGCAAAGAAAATACCTCCTCAAACAAGCCAAGATGACTCTTCTGCAATTCATATTCCAATTCCCATGTGGATTCATCAACGCTTTTATGCCTCACTCTACCCGAACCAATTTCACTACCTTATTGCAAAAATTCTTTTCCTAATGGTAACAAATTGTAAAGACTGTGGAAAAAAAATTGACATGGACGCGGTCCGGGAAGGACTGAACGTGTTATATTATTTACCTGGTTAATTATTTACCCATTTTATTATTTACCTTGTTAAATAAAATACGGGTGTAGGGGTGTTTTCACATACCCCAGCCGTCATTTTCATTTTTATAAATTCGAAAGAGGGCGTCATTTTTCACATACGGGTGTTGGGGCGTCTTCCTCACCTTAGCCACCTAGTTCTCCTCTTCTTTGCCGGTGTTTCTTCCTTGCTCTGGTATCCTTCCTTGCATGCATATTTTTAATCGATAGTAAGCTTGTTAATCATGGGAATTAAAGTTGTAAATCAACAAGAAAAAGAACTAAAGTAAACTGAAATTGGAATCTCGCCCATGGCCAAGTAGCCTGAAACTTTGGCAAGATGGGAGACCATAAGAACAATTGCAAGGCAGTCCCTCACACCCGGACGACCTTTCTTGCTGCTAGGTCGAAGGGAGGGCTCACCATGTCCCAGGTTTTGTAGTGGGTGGCGGAATTGCAGCTGTGAGGGGCGGAGTTGCAAGGGTGATAGAAGTGGCGACGTTCTGCTACAATTGATGCTGTAATGGAAGCTTTAGAGGGGTAATCGCCGGTTGTGCTTCTTCGACAGCATCATGGGTTCCATAGCAGTAATTCAGGCCGCCGGAATAATCCACTATAGACCACCTTCTAGCTGGAATTCATGGCAGTGATGTGCAGAAGTGGGGAGAACGACCATACTACATGCAACGTCCAAAGGTGGCCAATCTTTCCTGTTTTGATGCCAACCTGAGGTCGTGGAATATCTGAATTGGAGCAAGGTGCAAGAAAGGAGGGATCTTGAGGCCGGGAGAAGAAGAATAGGGCAGGAGTTGGCCGCCATGGTGCAGCACATGGTCATCTTGGATCGCTGCTATAAAACACGCACATGAGGCTTCCTCGCTTGCTGATTTTATCTTGTTGTTGATGCTTTGTTGGGATGTTTAGATGGTGGTTCAATTGGGTGCTAAGATAAGAGAAGGACGAACCTATTTTTGGAGAAGAGAAGAATGGCAACGAGAAGAAGAAGAAGAAGAAGGAGGAGGAGGAGGAGGGTGGCAGTTTTGTAAATATGCGTTGACTCGATACCGGCTCGAGTTAAAAATAATACGAATACGTAATAAATTATTAAAAATAATTATTTTAATGGGTTATTAAACTATAGTAGGGTAACAATCACCAACATCGAACCTAAATAGTATAATGAAAATAAATAAAGTTCGAAACTTTATAAAGTCGATTAATTTAAAATAATTGTATTAATAATATTTATTAATTAAAATAATACAAAATATTTTAAATAATTTAATCGAACCACTTAATTAATTAAATTGCTATAAATAATAGTAGTGGTTAAAAATTATAACAGAAGGAAAATATACTAATAATAGTAATTAAATATTTGTTTATATGTTGATAATTATTTTATCATTTATTAAGTGTTAATTATGATTTAGTTAATAAATTTAAAATGAAAAGTAGGATTTAAATAATTATATCACATGAATAATTTAATATTTAATATTGTTGAATTTTAATAATGATATATATATATATATATATATATATATTAGGCATTTAATTGCATGCATTTCTACCCGAATAAAATTATATTTATGTGTAATTTTATGTTCTCGTTCAGATTAGGATCGTTGGTCGCAACTGCGAGTTTAAAATATCCAGGTTCGTATAATCATTTGAAATGTTGTATTTTTCCTTGTTGGTAGCCCTGGTCGACCTGAGCCCAGATTCAACCACCATGTGCTGTAACGTAATTGGGGTCAAGAAATTGACTCAGTCCGACACGGGACCGCACCTTTAAAATTACTATGTGTGTCCGTATAATTATTTGAAATGTTGTATTGGCCATATAATTATTTAAAATGTTGTATTGTCCGTATAATTATTTGAAATGTTGTATTTTCCCAAATTGGTATAATTATATAAAATGTTGTATTTCCCCAAACTGGTATAACCATGGTTGCATAAATCGGAATCGGAATCGGAATCGGTTTTCCAGTGAATCGGAATCGGAATCGGAATCGGTCTGAATCGGCCAGGAATCGGTTCAGTTGAATCGGTCCAAATTAATTTAATCAGTTATATATAATAATTTGACAATTTATAATATAAATATATTAAAATTAAGTATTGATGTTATTTTGATATTATTCTGTGTATTATAGTTTTTGATATTTTTAAATATTTTTTAAGATTTTTTTTAAATTATTTCGAATTAATTATTATTTTTGACTCGAGTTAGACTCGAGTCAACTTTTAATTACAAGAATGCCACCGTGCGATTTTTACCCCCGCCGCCACCGGCGGCCCGGTCGGCGGCGAGTCTCGCGGCGGCGATGTCGGAGGATGTCGGCAGCCCGGCCGGACGAACCGTCGGCGGCCCGGAGCCGGCGGCGGAGTCGGCGGCGATTCGTACGTGCCCGATTCGGTCCGGCCACGGGTGGGCGGCGACGATGCGAGGTCGGCGGCGAGGTCGGCAGCCCGGTCGGCGGCGAGCGCGGAGTCGGGGCGGCACGGCGGAGGCGGAAACCGGGCGGCGGCGGGCGGACGAGCGGCGGCGGTGTCGGGGGAGCGGGTTTGATTTTAGGTTTTTAAAATCCAAATTACCATTTTACCCATGCTTAAATAATTTAATAAAAATCATACCTAGGGTATTTTGGTAATTTCCTAAAAAAACCGATTCCGATTTAAATCGGCCGATTCCGATTCCGATTTAAATCGGTCGGAATCGGCCGAACTCGGCCGATTCCGGGGCCGATTCGGGGCCGCCCGATTCGGCCTCGAAATCGGATCGGCGCGACGCCGATCCGATTTAAATCGGCCGATTCCGCACGGAATCGGCCGATTTCTGCAACAGTGGGTATAACTATATGAAATGTTGTATTTTTCCAAACCGGTTGCCTTGTTGGCATTAATTTCAGAATGAGCTAGGAGACAATTTCTAATATCAGAATGAACTGGGAGACCATGATTAATCTCAAAATGAATTGGGAGACCACCTAATCTCAGAATGAGCTGGGGGATGATTTCTAATCTCAGAATGAGCCGGGAGACAATTTCTAATCTCAGAATGAACTGGGAGACCATGACTAATCTCAAAATGAATTAGGAGACCACCTAATCTCAGAATGAGTAGGGAGACAATTTCTAATCTCAAAATGAACTGGGAGACCATGACTAATCTCAAAATGAATTGGGAGACCACCTAATCTCAGAATGAGTTGGGAGACAATTTCTAATCTCAGAATGAACTGGGAGACCATGACTAATCTCAAAATGAATTGGAAGACCACCTAATCTCAGAATGAGTTGGGAGACCATGACTAATCTCAAAATGAATTGGGAGACCACCTAATCTAAGAATGAGCTGGGAGACAATTTCTAATATCAGAATGAACTGGGAGACCATGACTAATCTCAAAATGAATTGGGAGACCACCTAATCTCAGAATGAGCTGGGAGATGACTTTTACTAATCTCAGAATGACCTGAGAGACAAATTACTAATCTCAAAATGACCTGAGAGATAATTACTAAAGACTTGTGTAATAATAATAATAAAGTCTCCAGAAATGATAATAGGGATTATATTGACTTGTTACATTTAATTATACGGCTTAGTAGTTTTATCACTAACGCGGAATTGCCTCCGCAGGTGAGAAGCATTGGACTAAAGAATAGAAGTGTGGTTGGTGGTTCTTTTACCAACCAGTTATGGTGAATCGATAATAAAAATTAGACTTCCTTATTATTCTCTTGTGTTATAAATGTGGCTATGGGAAACGGTCCGAAACTGTGGGACAATTATTTTATATTTTAGAGAACATGATTTATTGTTATGATTTATATTATATGTTGTGAGACTTATTTGCTGTCTTTAAATTCATGTTCTGGAATGCTACATTTACATTAACTATATTTTTAAGTAACACCCGATCTGGTTCGGGCGGGTCATTACAAAAATATGCAATGTTTGCTCCTTAAATGATAAGTTCGGCTGAAACTCAATCTCCTTATAACTTTTAATATGAGATGGATTTGAAATATACCTCCTCAATGTGTAAATATGGAATATTAGATAAACTGCTAACAAAAGTGGAGGCAGAGCCAACTCATAAGCAACCTCCATCAACAAGCTTCAAAATAAGATATGATCTAATTTACCCCAAGCTAAGCTTTCCCTTCTACATAAAACTCATGTTTCCTTTTGAAGTTGACACTTTAAGTTACACAAGGTCATCAACTAAGCCACAACTTCTTGAGATTTTAGATCCATATCCAGTCCAACCACCATAGGTTCACTTCCCTCAATCCAATAAGATGGTGATCTACAAGATCTTCCAAACATTGCCTCAAACGGTGCCATACCAATGCTTGCATGGTAACTATTATTGTAAGAAAACTCTACCAAAGGCAGGTGTTCCTTCCAATTACCATCAAAATCTAACTTGCATGCTCTAAACAAATCCTTGAAAGTATGAATAAAACGTTCAGATTGTCCATTAGTTTGTGGATGAAAAGCAATATTGAAAGACAATTGAGTACCCAATGCTTCCTGAAATGCTTCCCAAAATTTGGAAGTAAATCTTGAATCACGATCCTACACTGTCTCTCTTGGCACTCCATGATATCTCACAATCTTTGAGATATATAAGCTTGCTAATTCCTCTAATATGCAGTTCATCCTAATTTGAATAAAATGAGTAGATTTAGTTAATCTATCAACAATTACCCAAATAGCATCATAGAGATTTCTGGTGTTTGGTAAACCAGAGACAAAATCATAGGCAATACATTCTCACTTTCATTCTAAAATTGCTAGAGGTTGAAAGTACCACCTAGCCTCATGTGCTCTAGCTTAATTTGCTGACAATTTAGACACTTTTATACAAAATCAATTACATATTTCTTCATACCTAGCCACCAATATATTCTTTGCACATCATGATACATCTTTGTAGCTCCAGGATGCACAACATTTCTAGAAGTATGTGCTTCGAAAGGATATCACTATGGAGATTAGGAAAATCTGGAACTTGAGGAGCATAGAGTCGATTATTTAATCAAAATAATCCATCATCACTCTTAGAAAATCTTAGATACGCTTGCGTAGAGATCCACAAATTTGGCAACACATCTCTTTCTTGTGCCAACCTTACTCTACTAATTACTTTAATGGAGTCCCATACTAATAATGTCTCAAAGTTTTCAATGCATGAATCACTATGGCTAACTCCAATTCATAAGTTAGATAGTTCTTCACACGTGACTTTAACTGCCTCGATGCATAAGTAATAACTTTGTCTCTATGCATAAGTACACATCCTAATCCAATTCCTAATGTGTCGGTATATACCACAAAATCTTTGTATCCAACCGATAATGATATCACAAGTGCTCAAGTCAATTTCTCCATCAAAGGTTGAAAACTTTGCTGACAATCATCAATCTAGATAAAATTTTCTTCCTTCCTAGTTAATTTAGTAAGAGAAGCTGCAAAAGAGGAAAACCGTTGGATAAATCTTCTATAATATCCAGCTAAACCCATGAAACTGCAAACTTGAGCGACCGTCTTTGGTGGCCCCCACTTCTAAATAGCTTCAATTTTGGTTGGATCTACAGTAATTCTTGCAACAACTTCAATTTTGCCAAAGCATCAACAATAGTAGCAGCGAACATCTTCCCTTTAACTTGTGACAGTGCCGCCATGGTAGGATTTGATCGAGTAGCTGGTCCAACTGATGTTATAGTAGGCACAACAACAACGACATTCATAGCACCTCCTTGTTGACGATTTTGACTTCTACTTGGACCTCCTCAATCTCTACCTTGTGGAGTAGGCAAATGAAAATGCTGCAGAGGAGTTAGCAACAAACCATGTTGTTGAGTTTCAAAAGGGCAATTCCACTTCATATGGCTGATACCTCCACATCCAAAATATATAATGCTAGAAAAAAATTGTTGAGTTTATAGTTCCTAGTTGAGTTGTGGACACTCCTTTTCATATGTCACAGGTAACTACAAACACCGCTTGATTCGGTTTGGATTCAAGAAAGTGTTGACGGTTGCAAGTAGCATAAACCGGTGCATCTCAATGACCTTGTATCGCCCTCATGGAAATGTTGGACTCCTTCCTTGGTTTCTTCTCATCACTCCCCATCTATTTCTCATACTGGTGTTTCTTTCCAGAAAATTTCTGAGTTCCAACAATTTTGTCTCTAGTAAGATAGATTCTTTCATCTCTAGAGGTTGCACTAACTACTTCATCTAATGTCTTATATTTTACAGTGGTTAGTCTCTGTTTAATAGGGTAGATTAGTCCCTCAAAGAATCGGTTAGCTCACATCTTTGCAGTGGCTACTAGACCAGAAACAAATCTCTCTAAACTAATGAACTTGGCCAAATATTTGGCAACTGACATACCCTTTTGCTTCAAGTGTTCAAATTCTATTCCTCTCCTCCTCTTCTCCTCAAGTGGAAAAGACATATTGTCGAACGCCACTAGGAATTTCTCCTAAAAAATGTCCTTAGGAGCTTTCCCTTGGAAATAACTTTCCCTGCATAGTCCCACCCAGCCCTACCTTGCCTTTGAAAGCACGCGTTGATATTCAAACCCAAAGCTCTATAGAGCAATCCATGCTCTCGAACACTCCCTTCTTAGTATTCAACCATTTGTTTGCTTCTTTTGGGTCTAGATTCCTAGCAAACATGCCACGTCCATTCTTCAAAAGCTTCTCTACCTGCCACACACTAGGTTTTGCCTGTTGAGGAGTAGTTCCTTCTCCTTGAGGGTTCTTGAAGGTACAGTCTCTCTCCCACTTCCAGTATCATTGCCTCATCACACAAGTGCACAACATGAAATAAGAGTCACATCATGGGTCACAGTCATCGGTGGAACTAGTTGTGTACTTGTCACAGGATCTAGAGGTGGTGGTGGTGGTTGTCGAAATACCAATGGTATACTAGATAAGGGACTTGTTGGCATTGGTGGTCGTGGAGATAAGGACGGTGTCTCTCTCCTTTCCCCATCCTTAATAGGTCTCTTTTGTGATCTCGCCAACTCAACCCTCATTTCTCTCATTTGTTGTTAGGTGTTTGTTTACATTTCTTTTAATTATTGTTAGGTCTCTAATTGCAACTCCATCTATGAAACCCATGAACTGAGTCAAGGTTTTATAGTCAGAACCAGTTGGTTAGACCACTATTTTTAGTCGAATCAATTTCATAACATGTGTACTAAGTCGATGCTGGTTGTGTGTTACAAACAAACCACGAGAGTCACGTGCGCCCACATATATGATGATAACGTCAGTAAGATAGTAGTAGAATGAGTTATCAGAATATATGAGGGTACAACGAGATTTTTTTATTTATTTATTTTATAATAGTAGAATTATTTTTAAGATGAATAATGCATTAGGACATGTTACGAAGCAGTTTGGGTGGGTTATTAGTTATAGAGTATGTCATTGTGATGTTATGAAGTGTATAATATTTTATGAGATTTTTTCCTATTTTTTTGGTTTTTTTAAAATTTATTACGAGTTAGTTATTATTTTTTACTCAAGTTAGAGTCGAGTCAAGTTTTATTTATAAAATTACCCTCGACCTTCACCCCAAGCCTCTTCTCCCCAAACCCTCGACTATGCCCCCGTGATTGTCGCCGACTCCTCCTTCGACAGCCACACCGCCACCGATCGACCAACCCCCTGCAAGCCCCGACGTGCCGTCGCCATGCCACCTTGAGCACCTCCTACCCGCACCCTAGTGCCACCTGTCCCGATGCGATTCTGCCACCATCCGGGCCACATTACCGCCACCCGGTCTGTACCATCACTGTCGTGCCGTCAACACCTCCCCTCGACTCCCTCATCATTTCCCCCACACCCAGCACTGCACTTGAGGCCAGCGAGGCCCGATCAGACAAGCTGACTGACCCAGACCGACTCGTTGCATAGTGTAGGTACGGAGTAGGAGCTCGCCACATAGGTGGGAAAACACTGTCAGAGCTTCTACCAAGTCCGTTTAGGAATTGTTCCTTGTTTTACGATCTATTATATTGTATGTTTGTTTTATTACTTGTAAGATAGGATAAATGTCATTTTATCGGATCCCACTTAACCTGGACCATTTAGTCAATAACCCATGAGGATGAGATCCATCAAGTTTGATTTCAAAAATAAGATCCACCACAATTTGCCTTTAGGCATATTATATAAATCCTTTCCTAGGCCTATATATAGTTTTATCAAATTTCAGTGAGACGAGAGATGGGAAAGACCAACTTGCACTACAATGAGTGGGTGCACGTGCCAGTCAAAGTGGGCTCTAAATTAGTGAGCGGGTTGTTCTATTCCCAAGGGATCCTAACAACTCCTGTTTTAAGTTCCTAACGCCTAGAGAAACATGGAGGTTTACGGGTACTATTTACTATAGCGCATGTCTAGACTTGTGGTTCAAAGGGTACTAAAGGCAACTGCCTCAGAGTATTCGGTTTTCGTGCTCAAGGCCAAGAGAATTATGGAGGAAAGAGAGAGCTTAGGATATATTGGTAGTCCCAAGGGACCAAGAAAATGAGAAAATGCCTAGAGAGGAATCATACCAGTTAGTTCGGAATGCTACCGGGTCTGCAGCCCAGTGGCTCCTTAGTAGATGCCCTTAGGAGCGCTCACGAGAAGTATATAAATGTTTTTATTCAAAATGAGAGTCAACTCTCATTTGCCAGTTTGTTATGTAGTTATATTTTTTTGACCAGTAATACTTATTATTGACGTTTTTCTTTATAGAAATATAGGTGAGGATTAAATACTGGATATGCCGGCTTAAACAAAGGAGCAGTGATATACCTTGCACACATACATGCATGCTCGCCGACAAAATGTTTGTTTTGACTATTTTGATTTTTTTGTTATGTTTATTATGAAAATGAAATTCTTATGATGAAGATTTTGGGTATATAGAAATGGATAGTGATAACAAGATCTGAAATATACATTATTGTGCAGACTGAATGATAAAAGGTGGAAATGTGAATAGAATGAACTGATGGGTTGAGACCCAAGAATGTAGAATATTTTGATGTGACATAATTAAATATTTACATGAAAAAATTTGTGTAATGGATGTTGATGGATTTATATATTTATACATGTTGATTTGACAAGGTAGCCCCTTTGCACTTTCAGGGTGACTCTGTCCGTTCTATTTTAAAAATTTTTATCGATTTTATCACCATTATTTTTTGTACGAACTGGTTATCAAGACATCCATGTAGTGGCATGTTAGGGTTTCGTGCATTCATCCATGCATAGCGTTTGACATCTTCCATCTTGAAACACCGAAAGTAGATCCACTCAGGACACGTGATGCTTCGGTTTGGTTCACGAGTGAGCCAGATTCGGGGTGTCACAATTTGGTGTCAGAGCCACTTTCGATTGAAGATATTTTCATACGTGATATGTGTGCAAAGACTACTCCAAGTCCAGCCTGTAGGTATATATTTGTAAAACCCGTGACTCGAGTCAGGGTTTTACGTTACAGAACCAGTCGGTTCGACCGTTGGTTCAAGTCGAGTCAGTTTCATGAACCGCGTGCTGAGTCGAGACCAGCCGTGAGTTATGAGCGATGAGAGTCAGGTGTACCTGAATATATGATGATAACGTCGAGAAGATGGTGAGATATGAGTTATCAGAATATATGAAAGTATGCAGTATTTTTTTCTTTTTATATGTTTGATCGTAGAAATATTTTTAGGATGAATAACGCGTTAGGACGCGTTGGATTATATTCGGGTGGGTTATTAGTTATAGAGCATGTCATTTGGATGTTCTTGTGTTTGTTTTATTTTATGGAATTTTTCCATATTTTTCTAGATTTTTTTTAGAATTTATTACGAACTAGTTATTATGTTGACTCGAGTAGGAATTGAGTCAATCCTTATTTACGAAACTTCCATTGAGGGTATTTTTCTCCCTCCCGACCTTCCTCACCGCAAACCCTCACCGCCAGTGTTGTGTGCTCTTGCCGCCGCCGCCGATCGACGCCGCCCCGCCTTACCGTACCGTCGTCGTGCCACCACGACCAACCCCAGCCATCGATCGCCTGCCAGCGCGCCACCGTGACTCCACGAGGCCGCCTCGGCCGTCGCCACTTCAGGCTGGATTCTGCCACCGTCCGGGCTGCTCCGCCGCCACTGTGAATCTGATGACCACCCTCTCGCCGTTGCCGATGTTTCCCCCATCATCCCGACCGCCGTCGAGGCCGGCCGCAGCCCCGATCGGAGCACACCGCCGCCACCGACGGCCATCGCCGCCCCGGCTGCTTTGTTTGACACCGCCATTGGACCAAGCTCGTCGAGCTACTGCCGATAGACCCCCTGATTGCCCCGTCCCAAATCATTGCCGGAAAACCGCCGACACTCGCCAGAAAACCGCCGGAAAATTGGATTCGTGGGAAATTCGCCGGATCATCCGCCGAACGCACCTGGTCTAATCTGATCGGACTTCGGACGCCGCTAGGTGCCGAATTCGAGTTTCGAGCCACAAAACAGAAACCCTAGCCATCGCCAATTTTCGACGACGCGAGGTATAATTTATTTTAATTTAATTATTTAAAAATGTTAATTACTAGAATTGCATGCGAGGATTTGTGTGTGTGTTATAATAATATATATAAATGTAGATTTGATTAAGGATAAAATATGAAATTTGTTTGATTGAGTGGTGTTAAAAATGGAGGCTAAGAAATTAATTAGGGTAACTTGGCGATGATCATGATCTAATACAAACTAGCCTAAGTAGACTTGCTAGAATTGATATAGGTTAATGTGTGTTGATTGATGAGTGATTGTGTTGATTGTGTGTGCATGCTATAGGATGTGTGATTCATCATGCGGGCGTTAGTTTTTAGCTTGATTGTGTAGGTACGGTGTAGGAGCTCGCCGCCTAGGCGCGTGGACCCGTTTGGAGCTTCTACCAGGTCCATTTAGGACTCGTTCTCTGTTTTTACGCTACTCTATTGTGTATTTGATTTATCATGTGCAGGACGAGTTAAGTGGCGTTTTATCGGATCCCACTTAACTCGGGCCATTTAGCCAACGATTTTTCGGATTAATAACCCTCGAGGATGAGATCCCTCGAGTTTGTTTTTGAACTTCAGATCTAGCTCACATTGCCTTCGGGCCTATTGTATAAATCCCAACCCGGACCTTTATATATGTATAGTTTTCGTGTTTTCAGTGAGAGATTGAATGAGGGAAATCCGACTACAGTGCTACGCGAGCGGGCACGTGTGTGTCGATAATGGGCTCTAGAATGGTGTGCGGGCCATTTCATTCCTGAGGGATCCTGACAACTCCACCTTTGAGTTCCTCAAACCCGGAGAAGTGTGGAGGTTCACGGGTACTGCATTGCAGTACATGTCTAGACTTGTGGTTTCAAAGGGTACTAAAGGCGACTGCCTAAGAGTACTCGGCCTTCGTGCTCAAGGCCGGGAGTAATATGGAAGGTGCAAAGGGCAGAATGGAATGAGATTTGATGCGAGAAGCAATAGAGAAATGGCCGAGGCATGAGAATGTGAAAGATAGGGGGACGCTGTCGACCTGAGGGCGACGACTCCCGTATGTGCCCTGATGAGAGTTCTTGAGGAAGTATATGGTTTTCATTCAATAGGAGAGTTTGCTCTCCTGTGCCAGATTGATATTAGTTATTTTCTGGGCCGGTAACACTCGTTACTGACGGTTTTTCTATATATATGTAGGTGAGAAATGCGAGGGATGAAAGCTGTCGGGACTGCGGAGGAGCAGCATGGAACCGCGCACACATGTACCTGCCGCGTGTAATCTATAATGATGGTGTGTTATTGTTATGTAAATGATAATTTTGATGTGTTTGTTTAGATAAATTGCTTGATATGAAATGAATGGATAAATGTGAATGAGTAGTGAGTTTGGAGTTCAGGCTCGGTTCAATTGAAACGAAAGAGATAATGATGAATGCTATGGTAGATTATCATGTTTTATCGTATTTTGATAAAATATTTATATACCCTTGTTGTGGATAATTTTTAATTAAAATTTTCTTTGAGAACCGCGCATCATGGTTTTGTTTTGCTTGCACATCATAGCATGCATGTAGGACTATGTTAGAACCCATGCACCCCATCCATGCATTTCATGATTGCATCTCCATCTTGAGACACCGAGGGCAGATCCGGGTCGGCTTAACCGAACCCAATAGATTAGCGAACGGTTCGGTCACCGGTGACATTTCCGGGTCGGTTCACGGGTGAGCCGAAACGGGTTGTTACAATATTTCTGTCCACTTTGTCTTTGATTTGAAGATTTCTCACCAGTGGGTATCATGGCGGTATTTTCAACATTGGATCAATGAGTAGGGGTAATCATGGTAAGAACTAAAAGTACTCACAACAAGACTCCATTGCCACCTTCTCCCAGCCAAGCTAGCCCTAGTTATACTCACAATGAGACAGAGTCTAGCTGATCAAGAACCACACGGCTGCCAGGAAATCCCAGACAGCAAGGCACAGTAGGCCGCCTAGTGGGAGCCGTCGTAGAGGAAGCTCCCACAGTGTTAGTAGCCATCAGACTAAAGCAAATGTTGCCATTGCACGGTTGACAAAAGTACAAATGCAGATGCAACGGAGTCTGGAGGAATTCCAAAGAGAACTATGACAATTAGCTCTCACCATAGCATGAGCAGAGAAGAGAATAGCTACGGTTGATGAGGCATGAGGGGAGCCTGCACTTCCCATGGGCCCTCCGCCGCCACCTCCTCCTCCACCACCGCTACATCAAGGGACCACTCCTACAACAATTCCACTAGTCACCCCACTTCAGGCAGGAAGGGGTACATAGGGTAGTGGACCTGCAAAAAATAGCAGTGGACAGATAGGTGCCCCAAGGTTTGGTAATACTCTGGTAGGGGTAGTATCATCATTTCCATAATTCGATATTGGAGAAGGATCAAACAGATTGGCAGATGATAGAAATCTTGGATTTGGCAATATGAGCGGTTCATGAAGAATTGAGGACGTCCATTCACTGAGAAATTAGATGCAGAAGAAGCTTTCTTATAGATTTAATCAGCCGTTGGTGTATTAGGAAGTATGGCATGCTAGTGTAAACAGAACGATGAAGAGTCTAGTGCTTTTATGAAAGTCTATACTATGAGATTCTTCTAGCACTAATTGAAGGTCTATACTATGATCAGAGACAACAACACCCTCAACAATATTAATTAGATCAGGGAACACAACAGAGGCATCAGATAGATGCTCGAGCTACAATGAGATCCATTGATGGACAAGTTCTGGAGAAAAGATGCCCAACATGTCAGAATTGTGGATGTCGTCACGGAGGAATATGCAATGTGGGTATAGACGTATGCTTAGATGTGGTCAACCAGGACATTGGGAAGTAGATTGTTTGACTACTTAGCCACAACAGCCAGCCATTCCGTCACCGCCACAACAACTAATGCTTCCAGCTACCCTATTGCAATAGCAGAGATGCCATCCAAACCAAGGACATGGACAGATAGGCGGTGATCAGTAGTCACCAAGACAACAAGAAAGGGGTTTGAATCAAAGAGGAATGATGGCTACCATGACAAGACAAGAACAACCAACCTTGGATCAGAGAGGAATGTTAATAACACCACCACCAACACCATCCACTTCGGCACCACCATGGGCAGTGGGGATGGATATAGCCACAATTGCTGAAGCATTGGAGGATACAGAAGACTTGACAGGTATGCACGCATTCTACTTTAGATTTTAGATTTAATAGATAGGTATGAGAGTGAAGCCTCCTTAACCAAAAATTTTGAGGCCAAAATTTTTATGAGGGAAGGTTGTAAAACCCATGACCCGATTTAGGGTTTTGTAACTAGAACCAGTCGGTTTGACTTCTATTTTCAGTCAAGTCAATTTCAGAACACGTGTACTGAGCCAATGCCAGTCATGTGTTATGAACCATGAGGGTCATGTATGCCCAAGCATATGATGATAATGTCAGTAAGACAACAACAAAATGAGTTATCATAATATATAAGAGTACGCCTAGATTTTTCGTTTTTATTTATTTTAGTACTCGACCATAAAATTATTTTTAGGCCGAATTACACATTATGACATGTTACGAAGCAGTTTGGGTGGGTTATTAGTTATAGAGCATATCATTATGATGTTATGGTGTGTATTATATTTTATGGGAGTTCTCCTCATACGTCTGGATTTTTTAGGATTTATTATGAGTTAGTTATTATTTTTTACTCGAGTCAGAGTTGAGTCAAGTTTTATTCACGAAATTACCCCTGACCATCACCCCGACCCTCTTCTCTCCAAACCCTCGACGCTAGGATCAATGAATTGACAAGTTTGCTATTTTATTGTAAATAAAAATATGAAATTTGCTTGATTGAATTGTATTAAAATGAATGTCAAGGAACTAAATAGGTAAAGTAAGTATTGTAATCTAATGCAACATAGAGTAGGGAAAACTTATATGAGATTGATGTATGATTGATATGTGTACAGTATAGGATGTGTGAATGCATCATGAGTGGACATTAGATTTTATTTTGATGTATAGGTATGGAGTAGTAGCTCACCGCCTAGGTGCGAGAACATGCTCGGAGCTTTTGTCAAGTCTGTTTAGGACTCATTCCCTATGTTACGATCTATTCTATTGTATGTTTATTTTATTACTTGCAAGACATACTAAGTGTCATTTTATTGGATCCCACTTAACCCAGGTCATTTAGTCAACCAGTTTTCCGGATTAATAACCCTCGAGGATGAGATCCCTCGAGTTTGATTTCAAAAATAAGATCCACTGCAATTTTCCTTCAAACATATTATATAAATTCCTTCCCATGCCTATACATAGTTTTATCGGGTTTCAATGAGACGAGAGATGGGAAAGACCGACTCGCACGTACCATGAGTGGGTGCATGTGCTAGTCAAAGTGTGAGTGGGTTGTTCCATTCCCGAGGGATACTTACATGTACTGTTTAGTATAGCGCATGTTCGAACTTATTGTTCAAAGGGTACTAAAAATGACTGCTTGAGAGTATCGTGCTCAAGGCCAGGAGAATTATGGAGGAAAAGAGAGGGCTTAGGATATACTAGTTGTCCAAAGGGACTAGAAAAATGAGAAATCGCTGAGAGGGGCATCAGACTGGTCAGTTCGGGACGCTACCGTGTCTGTAGCCTAGTGGCTCCTCATTAAATGCCCTTAGGAGTGTTCACGAGAAGTATATAAATGTTTTTATTCAAAATGAGAGTCGGTTTTCATTTACTAGTTTGTTATGTAGTTATATTTTTGGACCAGTAATACTCATTACTGACATTTTTCTTTATATATATGTAGGTGAGGATTAAATACCGGATATGTCAGCTTGGACAGAGGAGCAATGATCTACCTTGCACACAAATGCACATGCTCGCCGGCAAAATGTTGGTTTTGACTATTTTGATTGTTTTGCAATGTTTATTATGAAAATGAAATTCTTATGATTAAGATTTTGGGTATATAGAAATGGATAGTGATAACAAGGTCTGAAATATACATTAGTGTGCTGATTGTACGATAAAACGTAGAAATGTGAATAGAATGAACAAGTGGGTCGAGACCCAAGAACATAGAATATTTTGATGTGACTGAATTAAATATTTACGTGAAAAATTTTTTGTAATGGATGTTGATGGTTTTTTATATTTATACATGTTGAATTGACAAGGTGGCCCTTAATTGTACTTTTAGGGGAGACAATATCCATTTTATTTTAGAAATTCTTATGATTTTACGCCATTATTTTTTGTATGAATTGGTTGTCATCATCCATTTAGTGGCATGTTAAGGTTCTGTTCATTTATCCATGCTTAGTGTTTGACATCTTTCATCTTGAGATGCTCAGAGTAGATCCACTCGGGACTCGTGACATTTATGTTTAGTTCGTAAGCGAGCTAGATTCAGGGTGTCACACCATCACCTTTATCTTGAAAATATTTATCACAGTTATCCTTATTCCTATTCTCACTCATTAGGAAGCTCTCCTTCTCCCTGAGGTATCATGAGTCTGTTCCCAAGTTCTATCATCATGAGATAGAATCAGTGCCTCGGGTATTGGAACATCAGGCACTTAGACATTATTCACAGGAACCTCTTCTTCATCAACGGCCTGACGAGGAGGTCGGATAGACCCACTACCATTATGAGCCTCTGTAAAACCCGTGACTCAAATTAGAGTTTTACATTAACGAACTAGTCGGTTCTAGTCTAGTTAGTTTCATCTCGCGTATTGAGTCGAGACCAATCGTGTGTTATGAGCGATGAGGGTCAAGTGTAGCCAAGCATGTGATGATAACACTAAAAAAATGATGAGAAATGAGTTATCAGAGTATATGATAGTATGGAGTTTTTTTATATTTGATCGTAGAATATTTTTTAGGCCAAATAACGCATCAAGACAAGTTATATAATAGTTTTGGTGGGTTATTAGATATATAACATGTCATTTTGTTGTTATGGAGCGTATTATATTTTATCTCATTTTTACATATTTTTTTGGTTTTTTTTAATTTATTAGGAGTTAGTTTTTATTTTTGACTCGAGTTGGAGTCGACACAACTTTTATTCACGAGATTGCCACCAAACCCTGTCTTTGCTTGACACCAACACGATGCCTCTTCCGGCTGCCACACCGCCGCCAATCAACATTGTTCAGCTTTGCCGGAGCATCGCCGTGTCGTCCCCCACCATCCTTGCTGCCGCTTGGTCTCCACAATGCTTCAACACCACGCCCTAGTGCCGTGTGCCTCGACACTGAATCCGCCACTGCTGGGCAGCCTTAATCACCCCTTTTGACCCCAGAGCCTTCCCCCTCCCCGAGCGCCACTATTGAAGCGGCCAAGAGCCAATCGGACAAGTTAACCAACCCTGGCCAAGCCACGGCCGCTGCCAGCCATCATCGTTGTCGCTGCCACCCTCACCATCACCTTAGTCGGGTCGAGTTTGCCGAGCCATGCGCTGACCCACAACCTAGATCATTTCTCTAGAAAAGTCGCCGGAAAGTATGAATTGGTAATCAAATGCAACGTAGCCTAGAAAATCTTGATATGGATTGATGTGTGTGCATTGCTGTGAGTGTGATATAGGATGTGTAAATGCATCATAGAAGGTGTTCGCTTTAGTTTTGATATGTAGGTACGGAGTAGGAGCTCCTACCAGGTCTTTTTAGGACTCGCTTTTGGTTTGACTACTTTAGTCTATCGTGATTTGTTTTAACAATTAAGCGGGCATGCTGAGTGGTGGATTTATTGTATCCCACTCCACATGGGCCATTTAGTCGCACAAATTTCCTGATTAACAACCCTCGAGGATGAAGTCCCTTGAGTTTGATTTCAAAAAAATCCACCGCAAGTTGCCTTTGGGCTTACAATACTAAAATCCCTACCCATACCTATGTACATGTAGTTTTAGTAGTATTTTTCAGTGAGATGTGAGACAAGAGAAAGTTGGCTCACTTGAACTGCGAGCAAACACATGTCAGTCAAAGCTGGCTCTGGATTGGTGAGTGGGTTGTTCCATTCCTGATAGATCCTAACAACTCCACCTATGAATTCTTTAAGCCAAAAAAAGTGTGGAAGATTACGAGTGCTACAATGCATTGCATGTCTAGACTTGTGGATTCAAAGGGTACCAAAGGCGTCTACCTGAGAGTATTCAACCTTTGTCTTCAGGGCCAAGAATGATATGAAGGATGTAGAGGGCTATAGGATAATTAATTTTCCCATGCAATGGATAGTTTTAAAATTTGCTGACGAGTCAGAATGGGATGTTGTTGAGTTGATGATGACAACTCTTAATTAATGCCTTAATGAAAGATTCTATGAAAAAGTATATGAATGATTTCATTTAGTAGGAGAGTCAGCTCTCCTAGTCCAGGTTGATTATTAATTATTTCTTGACCAGTAGTACTCATTATTGACGTTTTCATATTATATATATAGGTGAGAATTTGGATGATTGAACATTGTTGGGATTGCAAAGGAGCAGTGATGTACTATGCACACATGTACCTGCCAAATGGAATGAAAATTGTGGAGTGATGTACTATTGTCAATTAAATGTTGGAATGTTTTATTGCAGGATTGTTGTGAGAAAACCTTAAAATGTTTCACATGTGATTATAATTGAGATTAAAACTGAACAGGATGAGCAATGGAGTATTAGCTTGGCTTAGAAGGAAAAATGATGATAATGAAAATGTTCTGAGAAGAACATCATGTTTTTGCTATGTTTTCTATTTTTATTGTTATACATATATATTGTTTCTTATTGATAGGGTGGTCCCTATTACACTTTAAGAGGAGACTCTGTCCATTTTGTTTTAAAAATAGTTATTTTTCAAACTTTTCACATGTTTGTTTTGTTTTGAATATGATTGTATATCATAGCATTCATTTAGAATAATGTTAGAGCCTAAGCATCTCATCCATGCATTGTATGTTCGCATCACCGTCTTGAGACTCCGAGCTTAGATTTGGGCCGACTTAACCGAATCAAGTTGATTAGCAAATAGTTTGGTCACCGGTAGCATTTATGGTTTGGTTCGCGGGTGAACTGGGGATGTTACAGCCTCCCCTAGACTCAAAACTCTAGGTGGTGTGAAATCTCTAAAAGTAATCATGCAAGTCCTAGTCACCATATTTGTCAACCTCTTGCTATAAGACCATCATCCCAAACCAAAGATAAGCGCATAACAACTAGCAATACAAAAAGAACATACTTGCTAGTGAAAACTAGCCATCACTTAACATACACACATATTCAAAGAAATCTTCCATTCCAATCAACCAAGACATAGCTCTGATACCATTGTGTAACATCCCATGCCTAGTTCATCCTTGACCCAAACCAAAATTTTATATTATTTAATATTACTCTATCTTAACTAAATTATTTGGAAGACCATGCCCATAAAACCCCTTAAGATCTAAACCTATTTCGTGTCTTGGATAGAAGATAACTACTACCCACAACCATAACAAGCAAAAAAATTATAAACATTATTCAAAATATTATAAATTATTAGAAATATAAATTTCCCAAACATAGGATTATTATTACATTAGTATACGAAGCAAAGAGTTAAGATGTTCAATGACCAAAATAAAATTGGAAAGCAACAAAAACAACACGACAATAACACGATGGGAGTATGTGCATTTAAGAAGACTTTAACATCCCCTTGTATTCGCCAGTGACACAGTAGGTACACCATGTGCATAAATATTAAAAGAAAAAAATGTTAATAACAAGTCATGCAATAAGTTACTAGTCCACAAAATAAAATAACTATAATATCAAACTGGCATACAAACTCAATAATTCATATGCCAAGTAAAAGAGGATGAGATAGTACACCACAAAAAGAATTAGACAACACCCAAAGGAAACTACATCGACGTGCAACCCGTAGTTGATCGGGCAACACCCTTTCTTAAAATGCAAAAACTATATATATATATATAGGCCTAGGTAGGGAATTATATAATATAGGCCCGAAGGCATCTTGTGGTGGATCTTATTTTCGAAAACATGCATGAGGGATCTCATCCTCGAGGGTTATTAATCCGGAAATATGATCGGGTAAATAGCCCATTTAGAGTGGGATACGATAAAACCACCACTCGATACATTCTCTTTCCTATTCCAAAAGAAACACAATAGAATGAGATGATAAATAAAGAACGAGTCCTAAATAGACCTGGTTGCAGCTCCAAGCGTGTCCACATGTCTAGGCAGCGAGCTCCTACTCCATACCTACACATCAAATCTAGAAGCTAACGCCCACTAACTGAATGATGCATCAAACTCATCATGAATATCACACATACATTGCTATCATCATCTAACAATAGTCAAATATCTCATCCTATTCATCCCAATTTTATTACATTTTTCTAAGTTACGTTGCAGTCAATTAGCATGCTCAAATTTAATTTACTTAATTAGACCACTAGCTATCGATCAAATCATGCAAATCATCACTTCATTCACAATCAAACATTTATCAAAATAGTTAATCATTCCTAGCATATTGTGCTTAATAATTATAAATTTTAAATAATTAAATCGGATAAAAGTCTATGCCTAATCGTTAGTCATACGGCGACGGCGACAAAGTTATGGCGACTCAAGTGAGGATTGTAGGGAAGAGAGAAGGAAGAAAAAGAAGAAGGAAGGTGAGTGAGAAGGATGATGGTGGCTGAATGACAGAAGTGTGGAATATATAGATGTCAAGGTGAAAAGAACAAATGGTCATTTGAGAAAAACGACTAGTCAAGTGAGAAAAATGAATAGTCATCTCGTAATTAAAACTTGACTCGACTCCTACTCAAGTCAAAAATAATACTAACTAGTAATAATTCTAAAAAAATCCAATAAACAAGGGAAAATTCCATAAAATATAATACACATCAATCACATGCTCTATAACTAATAACCCACCCAAATTACCCGTAACGCATCCTAATGTGTTATTCGGCCAAAAGCCAAGCCAAACTAAATCGAGCCAAAAAGCAAATTGAATCAAACCAAAGGTTAAATTAAAACAAATAAAATCCTAAGCCAAAGGGCACCGATTTTACATTAAACATGGACAATTTTTATTTAATAGAACGATCAACCGAATGTCCAAAATTTTTTATTATTAACATAATACCTTCAACATTTGTGAGGCTAAAATTATGTTCAATGAAAATTATAAATCATGAGATACATTAAAATTATGTATATACATAAAATCAATATTTAATATCTAAAATATCCCAAAATAACTATCACAAATAAAGATAAAAATGATTCTCATATTTAGAACAATATATTCACATCAATAATCATATCAAACCACTTATTATATAGTTAAAATGCTCTTAATTAGTATGATAGTTTACTAAATTTTTTAAATTTATCTCCTATGTATTTACAAGTCAAACAAAGGATAATCAATGTATAAAAGCTTCAAAATAAGCTTTGACATCAAAATATAATATAATATTACATAAACTTCAAAGACAAAATAATATTAGTAGTTTGATTCTTCATTCAATGAAACTCACCTACATGAAAAAAATGTAATGAGTTAATTACTTGTAAAATTATTATATAAATATTAGAAGAGTAGTTTTTAATTATAATATTTTACGTGCTCAAGATAGACATGATGTTCGAATACTATCCCATCAACACAAAAATTAATATCTTCTCGGTCTTCAATATTCATTACTACAAATAAATTTGATGATGAACATCATATTGGTCAGATTGGCTAAATTTGTTTTATTTATCTACCAAGGAAACCCTCACTTAGTAAGGATATTTAAAATAAGTTCTATTATTTCCTCTTTTCTAACATGGCTCTCGTACCAATTGGTATATTTTTAATTTATTTTTATTTTTTCTAGAGAAAAACTCAGTTTACGTCTACAATATATGGGAGGGATGGATCTCTCTACCAGTAGTAAAACCAATAGATCTGGTTCAATCAAAGTTTTGTGGTCAATATTAAAGGCCCCAAAACGAATCTTTATTTTTTCACAAGCGGTCTCTCTTCTTTTAGACTCAAACCCAACTCGGTCTCAGCTTTGAAAAAAATAAAACATACCCAAATCGACAATAAAGATATTACATGTATTTTGAGTCTTAATAATAAATACCCGATGGCTGAACCTGAAGCCGGTATGGTTGACTTGAACCTAGTGTTCGGGTCAGGTCGGGTTGGGCGCCTAGTTTGCGCGACCATTGGCATGATTAAGACCTACCGATGGGCCCATAGCATGCCACTCATTTAAATCTCATCCGTTGGACGGACTCCTGATCCAACGCTGGTCATTAAGCTGGACTCCAACTCGATCAATGGACTTTCCCCTCGAAGATTTTGGCGGAATCGGGCGTCGCTGTTTTTCCCTTAGCTCCAAATCGTACCTTCCCTTCCCCTTCCGACTCCCCTCAACCCCAAACCCTGATTCTTGTTCTTCCCTCCAATAAAACCCTAATCTTTACCAATCCCTTGTCTACGAATTCCATATTTTTAGGTTTGACGCGCTCAATATTTATTTCCTATTCCTCTTTGGTTCTTCCTTGATCTCCTGCACCCATCTGTCATTCATCCCTTGGTTACCAAGAAGAAGGGCGTGTAGTTTATTGAGCTCATGATTTTTTGCTTGTGATTTTGTGGTAGCTACTTTTAATCGAGCTAGGAGATTGGTGAACTGCAATTGAGCTACTTGAGGCGGGTATTGGGCAAGAGGAGACCGCGGTGAAGTTGGGATGAGTAGTGTGTTCAATCAGGAGATACTGACAGATAAGCTTTCCAAGCTCAATAATACCCAGCAATGCATCGAAAGTATCCATCTTATTTATTTGTTTATTTATATTAATGATATATTAATTTAGCCTGGAGTAGAGAGCATTCTCTAATTTTTGTTAAAGTTTGCTCTAATTTTGTTAAAAGCACCTTTTGTTCTTTTTACATCTGAATTTTATCAATAATTTGGATTAATCCATGAACTTTTGATATAATTATTGATCTTGTGAAATGATGGAACGGAATCCATCGCATCAACCCCATTTGGATACGGTGGAATACTAAGTAGAAGAAGGGAACTTGTAAATTTTGTTAGTCAATTAACTTGCACAAGACAATTCTTGTAGGGCATACAATCAGAGTGATAAAAGACAGATAAATATCAATACCGTCAGTAATCACCCAACAAGATGGATAGGAATATACCATTGTCTTGTTTATATTATAAGGCACTTCCTTCCTTAACCCTCCTGTTAGCTTTGTCCCACTGGTGTATTTATCACCGAAAAGAAGCAGAGCTGGTGGTTGACACATGGAATAAGCAATTCCATAATTCCGAAAATGAGCAAAAGGTCCCTTTTCTCTATCTGTCAAATGATATCTTGCAGAACAGCAAGAGAAAAGGCAACGAGTATGTTACAGAGTTCTGGAAGGTTCTTCCTGCGGCTCTCAAGGATGTCATAGAAAATGGCACAGAACATGGCAAGAAGGCTGTCTCAAGATTGGTACATAGTCATCCTTAACTTATTTGTCTATTATTAATATTTTTCTTTGTGATTGTGCTTTTGAATCTAGTTACTGGTAGGATATTTTTGAGTTTCAGTTGAAAGTTTAAACGTTGAAAATTGTTTGTCAAACATGTGTATTATGATTTTCTTCGTCAACAAATGGTTGTGTTATTGTGATGGGGGTCTATATACTTATGGTATACTTGTGATACTTATTAGAATCTAGATTTAGCCAATAATATTGTAACTTCTACAGGTTACAATCTGGGAGGAAAGGAAAGTTTTTGGGTCTCACAAGGGAGGCCTTAAAGACGTACTTCTTGGGAAAGAACCAATACCACCTTTGGAACTGAATAAAAGCAAAAAGCGCTCACGTGGTATCAAAATTTTGCGGAGAGATGCTAGCTATATTAAAATTGTAGGTGCCACATATCCTAGTTTGTCAATTCTATACATGTTTTGTACAGTTCTCCTAATTATGCGTTTTCATATGAGCATTAGAAAGTGGCAGTTGGTGGCAGCATGGAGAAAATAGTCTCTGCATTTCATTCTGTGCTGAAGGAACATTTTAATGAGGACTCAGAAGTTAGCAAATGTAAAGCTACTATCCGCCGTGTAGAAAAGATGGTAGAAGTTGTGAACGTGGCCTGCAGTCAACGTAGGTTCTTCTTGTTGTTAATCCATGTAGACATCATAATTTTGGGGCTATAAGCTGATTCTGGTGGCATCATCATATTTTTTCAAGAGTCTTGGTAATTAATCTAGTACTTTATATCCAGAGGGAGACCCTCGGAGAATCACTTTAACAGACCAACTAAAAGAGGAGGAAGCACTTTTGGAGCAATCCATTGAGAAACTTCAATCAGTTGAAGAAATGAGGCAAACATTGGTGTCTCGGTTGAGAGAAGCATTGAAGGAGCAAGAATCAGAAATAGAAAGTGTTCGAACCCAGTTGCAGGTTCTTTTCATACTTAGTACTTAAGGTTTTTCATAGTTAACTTAAAGCTTTTCTCAGTTGATTGAATATGGGCAGCATACCTTGTTTTTTGAAGCATCAATATTTATTTCTCTACAATATAGCTGATAACATAATTCATCAAAGGAATAGAAATTTGATTTAACGTCATTGATAATCTTACTTTGGTTGACAGCTCGCTGAAGCCCAGGTAGAGGAAGTGAACAACATGAGAAGGCGCCTCAATAATGAACCTATAGTAGTGAGGTCAAAAATTCAAGCAACAATGAAAGCAGCCGCAGCTGACAACTCCAATTCCTTATCAGGAGATGCTCATAAAAAAACTGCAGCGGCCATTGCGGACAAGCTTGCTGCTTCTACTTCGTCCCTACAGATGATGTCATCCGTGCTTTCTAGCTTTGCAGCATCAGAAGCCAAAAATGCAGGTCTCATGACATCTGCCAACAATTCTAATTCATTCCAGGGCCTAGAAAACCCTAAAACTGTGTCTAGCGTCAATGCTGCACCATCATCAGCAACTCAGGCGATTCCTCAGCAACCTCAGATGGTATTGGTGCCACATCAACCAGTACATGTTGTGGCCCCTCAAACACCTTTCCAATTGGTACCTCCATCCCAACCGTATGTGCAGCCATCAGTGACTAGAATGCCATTTGGTTACAGTGTACCACCTCCACAATTCCAATCACCACCTCCACCACACTATACTGTACCAGGGCCTACGTTGACTCCACAGCAGACTATGCCATTAACACAACAGCTAACCCCACTTCAGCCAGTTGCACCTAGCTATAGACCACTTCAACCACCCAACATGCAATTCTTTTCTTACCCGAATCATCCACAATGACGTTTCATAAACCGTACTGAATGCTGACAGTTGCAGGTAGAGTGATTGCTTTGTACATTCGTTTTAGAATTACAAAGACCTTGATGCTAAAGAAGATAATGAAATATTTGTTACACATGTACTAGTTGAGTTTTAAGGATAGCACTCCATATCGATGAGTGAGTGGTGTGGTCGCATTCACAATATTGGAACTCTCTTTAAGGATTTTGCTTGAAAAAGACACGAGGGTTGGCTAAAGAGTTGAGGGTGTTAGTTCCCCACAAAAGCCGGTTTTAAGGTGCGTTGGGTGGGTGGGATAGCGTGTGGGCGTGTGTTAGCTAACTTGGGGATTGCTTTGAAAATAAAAAGAAAATTGCATTGGCTTTTGCTTTGGGACCTGAATTGGTCATTAGTCATTATGCAGGAAATCACTGTTCTTTGCCTGTTATCAGCTTCTTCGATGGGGAACAGGGTTGATGAAAAAAGGAATTTAGAAAAGTAGAAGAAAGAAGTGAAATTTATGGGAATAAAATAGTAGAGATTAGCATATATGTTATCAAAATAGTATCTTTATTTAATAATCAATGTATGTTTAAAATTTTTGGTCTTTTGTATTTATGGGCAAGTGAGCCAATAATTCGAAGAAATTCTAAACGGACTTTAATATATTAGGAGTTCTAATTCATATGGCAAATTACAAAAATCTCAAACTGCTTATTAAATTTCAAAATAAATTATAGAGTTCTTTGCCATTGGTATGCTATTTTTTCAAAAAGGATTTTTGTTCGTTCCCTATCTTTGTAAAATGTTTTAGCAGATTTGCATTTGATGAGATGACAACATGACATTCTGATTGTACAATAAAAAGTAAGGTCATTTTGCTTCTATTTTTGTCGCAGAATGTCAAATAAATTGAAATAAGTTCATTTATCTTGATACCGAATATGTTTGTTTTTTCGTTTTAAATCACATACATATGGCTTCAATATAGGGCTATGTTTTTTTATGGTCCACGCAAGACGGCGTAGATTGATCGCAGTTGTTAGAACTTTCTTAATTGAATATGGTATGCGTGCTCAACAATTGTACAGCATAATGATGGGATATATTTATATTTGATGCCATCATTGAAGCAATGGTGAATAGTACAAGATTTAAGTAAATAGAAGAAAATAGAATGCTCGTCTGGTCGGCCTCTCCAGTCCTTCCCAGTTGCTGCTGAAAACTCCTAATAGGGCAAACGCACAAGGAAGAGGAGAGTTTTGACTTCTGCAAAAAAAAGTCATGTTTTTATTTCATAGCATAGTTGATTAGGCGTGTAATTAAAAGAAAAGAAAAGGTTTCTTTCCCAACGATCTAGTGCACTTTTGTGGCTTGAAAATGTTAAGTGTAATGCTTAATTGGCAAAAGGGTAATATTATATACAAACTCGGCAAAATATTGTGTCATGCACGACTTATAATATACATAAATTTTAATTATATATGTAAACTCACATTGAATAATATGACAGATTATAATAATATAATATCTTAGATATAAACTCTGATTGATTTTAAGTATATATGTAAATTGAATGAGAAGATAAATTTTTATAAATTAAAATTTGTTTTATTATATTTTTATTAAATGCAAGTAGACTAAATTTTGCTAGTATGAAATTAAAAATTAAAATTTGCCCAGTTTGAACTTATGGCCTTTCACAGTGGGAGGTATTATTATTATTATTTTGTTATAAAAATTTAGAAATTGAGTTTCTTCGAGTTTGAACCCTGGGTATTTTTATTTTATTTTATTTTTATATTTTAATTAATTAAATCTCCTACTTTTAATCGTAAGCTAGTATTGAATTCCTCTTTTATTAATGAGAGTAAATGTTGGACATAAATGGCTTGTAACTGGTAGTAGGAACCCACATGCATCCCCATGTGTACGTTCCCATCCCCTCTCCTTACCTATGTGTTCTTAAGTGCAAGTTTGAGGAGCGCAAATGAATGTCTTTGTAAATGTTGTATGAATTGATAAGAATAGGGTTTCTAGTTTCAAAATTGTTGGATGCTAGTTTAATTTAGACGCCCAATATTTGGGGAGATTCCAAACTCCCTAGGTTTCTTTTATTTTAGGAAATAAGCCTAAATAAGCCTAATTACTTATGCTCAAGTAGGAGTTTTATTACAATTTTTCTATAAATAAGATGCTCCATTAAGAGAATTTATTGCCACTAATAATTCTCCGGAGACGTTTTCATGGCTGAATTTTCTCAGACTCGAGCTTTGGGGTTCTCGATGTACTTGAAGATGGCACCTCAAGAAGAAAGGTCAAATCCTCAAAACAAGTTTCATCAAGCTAAAAATGATCAATCTAAAAATCTTATGAAGCATGTTAAGAATAACTTGAGCATAGTTTTTTGCTATAATTGTGAGAAAAAAGGCATTATCTTTGTTTTTACACCAAGCCTAAAATGATTTCATTCTTTTTTAATGTTTCTCTTTCTGTTTTTAGTTGTTTGATGTTGGCTGACTCACATCTTTCTTAGATTGTTGATTCACGTGCAACAAAACATATAACTAGAGACCAAAGAGCATATGTGAAGTTCCTCTAAATTCGATAAAGGACATGATGGATATATATTGATAGCAACTCCAAAGTTGAAGTCAAAGGAGACCCTCGAGCATAATCCATCAAGCCATACATTCCTAAAATCATACAGAGTTCAACATAGGTTTATAGCACAAGCCCACTAAATAGTCATAAGCAAAATATAGTTTTGAATAGACAATATAAAGTACAACCCCCAACAACCACAACCCCCCCCCCCGGCCCCCACCCACCACCACCACCACCACCACCACTGAGCCACTCAATGCGCATGTCCGAGAGACCTCACCCATTTATAATAGAAAAATACGTCAATAATCAAATAAATTTGATTATTGATCTTAAATAACTACTAGTAAAATAAGTTGGCAAAAAGGCATTCCATTACCCACAGTGACTGAGAAAACTTAAAATGCTTCACATGGGTGGTAAGCAAATAAATTATAAAAATGTTGACATGCAAGGATGACTACAATTCATATTCATACAAGCACGCTTATGCCCTCACAACCTCTATATAACACTTGCCACAATAATCAAGTGGCAAAAGGGACAGTGAGGTTAGTGCCACAAATTCTAAAAATGAGCTGCGTTTTATGTAGTACCCTCATACTTCAGACTACCTCAAGGTTTGAAAGAGTACTAGTGTGATTCCATAATACTCATACACTCTCTTGATGTAAAATCGTAAACCCTCATAATTTACTTAGCAAGCTTAGGTAGTGGCACCTATAATAATCTTTTTGGAGCTTATCTTTCGTATAATACTTTAAAATTTTGATAAACTTGTAGATACAACTAAATAGCCTGACATTGGGGGGATCAATAAAACGCCGCCTATAACATCCTATGACTAAAACATGATTAAACTCGACACTCAAGGATTCACGCAAGGATGAATCAAAGGTAGAGTCTTATAGACCTGGATTAGTGAAATACCACATCCTAAATTGATGAGCTCAACCTTGTATCCTACCTCAAAGTTGAAATTTAGACCAATAGTCCCTGGCAATCTAAGGTTTAGGTGGGAATTTTTGCAAGTCCTGGCCCATCTGCCAACACTGTAAACATGGCCCACTAAGGTCAGGCTACGATGCTGGAACAGTGTTCCTAGGGCACGCAGCAAACTTGCTAAGAGTCGTTCATGGGCTTAGAGAGTCCCAATGAACTTGGGTCAATGATCCTAGATAGCCATTACTATGGGATTGATACCAGAGATTTCAGGTCCAAAATACAAGGTTTTGATCCTGAGTGGGCACAGGAGTGGAAGGCATTGTATAGGATGTTTCTAGAGCTAGCTAGATTGATTGGGGTTGGTAAATTTCTAACTATAACATATTAGGCCAATTGCTCCCAAATTTCGATAACAAGCTACAGAGATATACCCTAAAGTGTGGGATGAATTTTATCCAAATCTACCTCCATTTTCCTATATTTTTGGATTTTACATTGAGAATCATTGAACTAGGGTTTCACCCTTCTTTCCTCCACAATCCGGATCACCGACCAAGAATACCGCCCATGTGATTTTTATTAAACCCAAAAATTAACAATTTTTATGTAGAAAGATAGGGATATTACAAAATTTTTATAGATTTTATTAACATATTTTATGTTGCTCACTAGGATGCCCAAACTCAGAGCATGGCAAAACAATCCAACATAACATCACACACAGCACAACAATAAGAATTTTGTTCATGTTCTTTAGGTGGTTAGATTAGTGTGAATATTTTTCATAGATAATCCAACATGTACAGATACAAACTTGCAAAGGAATGGCCTGAAAAGGCTATCACAGCCGGAAGTAAAAATTGGGAAAATGGAGGTCTGGTCATAGGGAGCATGAAAGCTGCCAACTTTGAGCAAGTTTGGCACCCTTTTATGCATTTATACACTCTATAATAAAAAACATCTAGATCTATGTGTGTTGAGTGTAACAAGACTGATAAAATGCAAATAGGACACCTACAACGAAGGTTATAAATTTTACAGTGAAACAGTGCAAGATCGTGATAGCAGTGCACTTAAAAATACATAACTATTTACTTATATGCTCAAATTCTATGATTCAAACTCATAGAAACTCCTAACAAATAAATCTATATGTTACAAAAATCAACAAAATGCATAACAATGTCCAACCAAGCAAACAGCACTACAAACCGGCGAGGAGAGGCTAAGAAGAGACCCTTACCTTTGAAGGGACAAAGGGGAGGTCTCTTGGACTTCCTACCTCAAGACCTATGACCCCAGGTTACTAGCCTAGACTAGGAGGAGCCTAGGAGGGGCTTGGAGAGGTGGGGAACGCCTAGAGATGAAGAGGGAAACGCAAGGAGCAAGAAGAAGGATTGTATGAGGTGAGGAAATGAGTGAAAATGGGAAGGAGAGGGGGTTTTAAAGAAAATGGGGAAGCTTCCAACCACTAAATGCATGACTTGGTGATGTCATAGGTAAGGTGTCACACCTAATGAGATTTGAGTAGCATACCTAATGAGGTATTGGTTGGCCCAACACCCAAAAACTTATTTCACTCCTAAGTGGCTAGGATAACCTTGGGAACCTCATTGCGAGTTTCACAGGGGTAGGATGGTCCAAAAGGGTGGTTCCAAATATGTGGTAAAACACACTAGACTCGAAAAGAACATGGTGCTAAACCTAACCAGACTCAACTTGACCAAACCAAAATTAAGAAGGTTGGGCAGGAATCATTTAACGAAGATACCAAAGCTGAAAAAGGCTAAGACTGGGAAAAGACATATCATACCATACACGAATCACAGCCAAAAAGGCCAACCCTATTAGCCTGATTATGGTAACAACCGAACCTACTTGAAACCCTCTGGCAAATGGCCTCGGTTTTACATCCTCCCCCACTTAGAAAAATTTCATCCCTAAATTTTCGAAGGGAATACACATGGAGGGACATGCTACAAACATACTATATACAATAGCTCACAACCAAGGGAAACAAGGAGAGTGCTAATTCCTTGAGTCGTCGTCCTCCACGGAGAAGAGTCATGGGAAACACTATTGCATCTCATCCTCAAACTCCCAAGTTCCTCTTCTACACCTTGCTGTGACCAAAGTTCCTTTACTAGAGGCAATTCCTTCCTCCGAAGCCATCCACGTGGCCTCTTCGTAGGATAGGTTTGGTTAGACATCGAGTTCCTCATACTGTTGCCTATGTGATCCATCTAGTACTTCTTTAGCATGAAGACATGGAACACTGATGTACTACAGACAAATTGGATGGTAAAGCACGCTTGTAGGCAACCTCACCAACTCGCTTCAACACCTCGAATGAGCCAATAAACCTCAAACTCAGCTTGCCCAGCCTCCTAAATCGTACACCTCCTTTGGTCGGTGAGACTTTCTGGAATAAGTGCTCCTCGGGTGAAAAACTAACGTTCCTACACAGTTGATTTGCATATGCCCTCTATCTATCTTGAGCTGCTAGTAGCCTCTACTGTATCGTCTCAATCATCCTCTAGATTCTTGAAGTAACTCTGGACCAACTATCAACGGCTTGCCACCCTCTAGCCAACATGACAGTGATCTACATGGCCTACCATATAATTCCTTAAAAGGTGCCATCTCGATACTGGCCTGGTAGCTGTTGTTATATGCAAACTCCACCAAAGGCAAGTGCTCCTCCTAAGATCCACCAAAGTCTATCATACACCACAGAAGCAAGTCTTCAAGGATCTAGATCGTCCTCTCATACAAGTCATCAGTCTGTGGATGGCATGTTGTGCTGAATATAGTCTCTATACCAAGTACTCTCTTAAAAGATCTCCAAAAGAAAGTGGTGAATCTAGGGTCCTTATCCAATACAATCTCCTTGGGAACTCCATGGAATCTAACAATCTAGTCTTGTTATAGTCTGGCTTAAATTGATACTTGACAGATCATTCAAATAGGAATAAAGTGTGCTAATTTTGTCCACTTATCAACAACAACCCATACTACATCCATCTGGTATCTAGAAAGGGGTAGATGTATGACAAAGTCTCATATGATGCACTCCCACTTCCACTCTAGTGGTAGCAGTGGCTGCAACAAACCGTCTGGTCTCTGGTGCTCAATTTTGACCTGCTAGTAGACAAGATATCACAAGGTGCCAGTCGCCAACTTCCTCCCTCTGATCCTCATATTGTATCCCAATAGCTATCAATCTGATCCCACCTACTATTGGCCTCTTGCTCAAGGCATTTGCAAGGACATTTGCCTTACTAGAATCGTAGGCAATGTGAATGTCATAATCTACATTGAACTCTAGCTACTGGCATTGTCTAATGTTTAGGTCTTTTTGTGTGAAGTTGTACTTCATATAGATAATTTCCACATATACGCAAGGCGAACACAACTGTTGCAAGTTCCAAGTCATGTGTAGGATAGTTCTAGTTATAGATTTTCAACTGTCAGGATGTGTAAACGATCACTCTGCCCCTTTGCATCAAAACACGTTCCAGTCTAATACCGAAAGTATCACTATACCATACAAAATCGTCGTGACCGTTTGGTAGACTTAACACTTGTGTGGTAATGAGTCTCTCCTTTGGGGTTTAAAAACTTTGCTCACACGCATCTGTCCACAAGAAGGACTCCTCTTTCCTCATCAACCCTATAAGAGGGACTGCCAAGGAGGAAAAACCCTATATGAACCAACAATAATATCTGGCCAATTCAAGAAAACTACCTTTTCTATGGCTGTAGTAGGTCGCTCCCATTTCAAAACTACCTCGGCGTTGGTTGTATCCAAAACAATTCTAGCTACTAATACAACATGTTCTAAAACACCACCTCGAACAGCCAAAACTCACACTTAGAGAGCTTTGTATACAGGCAGTGCCCCCATAGGGTCTGCAAAGTAATCTTTAAGTGTGCCACTTGCTCCTCTCTGGACTTCAAGTAAGTCAAGATGTCACCCACAAATACAATCATGAACTGGTTCACATATGGCTGAAAGACCTGGATCAAGAGATCCATGAATATTATTTGTACGTTACTCAGTCTGAAAGGCATGACTAAGAACTCGTAGTGTTCGTACTGAGTCATGAAGGTTGTTTTCTGTGCATCATCCTCTCATATCCGTAGTTGATGATAGCCTGAACGAAGATTAATCTTCCAAAACACCGTAGCTCCTCCAAGCTAAATACCCTCCACCGGTCTCAGGGACAACAACATCATCTTCTTCTTTGCCCTGATAATAACAAAAATTTTTGGGAGTAAAAGCTTACGATATTGGCAGACTCCCACCATAGTTGGCCCATACTTTGCATGGCCCCAGTGGCCACACGCACCCATAGGTTTGGAGGACAGCCCATATGTGTCGATACTGCCCTCTCTGAATCAATCTACTCTAGCTCAATCTTGAAATTCATGCCCCCGTACAATAGATGTCCACCGTTCTTCAGGAAGCATTCAACAACCCATCCTTTTGTGCTCTGTTGATGCTTAGGGCCTTGATTGCCTGAGCCCTCTCCAACCACAAACTAAGGAGACCACACTGTTGGCTTGTCTGCTTTAGAGTGAAACACCCACCGGCATCCTTGAGGTCTGGATCTCATACAACCACCCTACTACTGGCTGGGCTGTGGAGATCTGGGGGAACTATGTTGGCGGTGGTGGTAGAGGCGGTGCACGCTCCAACTCAGAGGCCTTAGTAGGAGTCTCTATCTCAGCTTGTCTCTTCTCTAGTTTGGCCAAACCCATGGGAAACTCACGGACTGTGTCCAACATCTGGCTCATCTCATCCTAGGACCTCTACTGGTCCTCCATGGCTCGCAGCTGCTCTACCTTCATAGCTTGCAACTCCTCACAATGATTCGGATCAACTCAACCTATGGGTCTGCCACCAGCTTCTACACTGGTGATGAGGATCACCTGGCAAGTGAAGGTCATGTCGTAGTGGGGTCGATCTCTACATGGATGCTCGGGCATCTGCTAATCTCGACTGACACCAACACAAACACTGGAAACTCACAAACCGATGGTCTATACAACACAAAATAGGCTAGCGAATACACACACAAAAGACATACCTACCAACTATACTGAGGATTGGATCAAGGTGGGGGAGGGGGTCTTAGCAAGAATATATCATACAAGCATACAAGTATCACGCATACCATGCAACATGCATACCACATACAACATGCGCGTACAACACACACATTCTGAAAGCTAGCCACCCTAATAGTCCAAGAGGTTGGCTATGATACTAAGTTGTAACATTCAGATTCATTCCGAACTGTAATATTGAAAGTTAGAAGATACTCATTGAGCTATTGCATGCATGCTTTACGGAAGCGGATTGAGGAGGCTTAAGATGAGTGTCATACTAGGCATTCATAAAATGTGTACAGAGTTCATACTACATAGGACAAGTCTTAGACATAAAGATCCTATATGATCATTCCGAGCCACAACAGAGGAAGAACCTCCTCTATGACTAAGATGGAGACTTTGAAGATACAATGACCACTCTGAACAATTGAAGAAGTGCACCCCCACTGTAGTTAAGAGGTTGGACGCTATGACATGCTCCAATTCTCATTTCTTTGTTCAAGTGATTGTATCAAGTATATTAATTAGCTAAATGTTGATGAGTGAAGCAACGTAAACACTGAGCCATGGTCACATGTTCAGCATACCCCACAATTAAAAAAAAAAGTCCCCATAGAAAATTTTGTCCTTAAAATTCCTACACTTGGCCTGTTGCTGGCCCCAACCCATGTGACTTCCTTGGCCCGTAATCAGTAGCCTAGTCAATGTCCTTAGTCCAACCCATCATCTAACATGAAACCAAGTGGCTCTGATATCATATGTAACGACCCAACCCCAAAGTGCAAGCGAATGAGCCTAAATCGTCTCTTCAAAAGTGATTAATTAGGTTGAAGATCTATAGTATATTCTCACTTATAAATATGATCTTACCTCAGTAAGTATTAGATGTGGGACTAAGTTGAGGGATATCACAATCTAGCCACCTTAGGAAATTTCGTCCTCAAAATTCCTACACTTAGCCTATTGCTAGCCCTAGTTCACATCCTTCTCTAGACCATGATCAGTAGTAGCCTAGCCAACATCCATAGTCTAGCCTAATAGCTAACACAAAACCACATTAGTCTGATGTCATTTGTAACGACCCAGCTCAAAGTAAAAACTAATAGGCCTAAGGCATATCTTCAAAAGTGGTTAACCGAGTTAAAAATCTATAGTCCATTCCCACTCGGTAAGTATTAGATATGAGACTAAATTGAGGAATCTCACAATCCACCCATCTTAGAAACTTTCGTTCACGAAATTCCTATATTTGACCCGTAGTTAGCCCCATCCCACATCCTTCTTTGGCCCATGACCAATAGCTTATCCAACATCTCTAGTCCAGCCCATCCTCTAGATTGCTCTGATAACATCTATAACAACCCAATCCAAGGTGCAAACTAAAGGGCCTAAGTCATATCTTCAAAAGTGGTTAACCAAGTTGAAAATATATAGTCCATTCCCACCCAATAGGTATTAGATATGGGTGTAAGTTGGGAGATTTCACAATCTACCCACCTTCAAAAATTTTGTACTTGAAATTCCACCACTGGACTAATTGCTAGCCCCAACCCTCGTCCTTCTCTAGCCCATGACCAGTACCCTAGCCAACGTGCTTAGTCCAACCCATCATCTAACACGAAACCAGGTTGCTCCGATACTATATATAACAACCTGGCCAAAAGTCTAACTGAATGGGCCTATGTCATATTTTCAAAAGTGGTTATCCAAGTTAAAAATTTATAGTCCATTCCCATCCAGTAGGTATTATATATAGAACTAAGTTGAGACATCTCACACACAAATTCCTAAAATGCATTGTGTTATGCAAGACACTCATATTTTGCACTACCTCAGGATTTAAAAGAGTACTAGTGTGATTTCATAATACCCATACACTCTCTTGATGTAAAATCGTAAACTCTCATGCTTATACTTAGTAGGTTTTGGTAGGGCTTGCATAATAATCTTTCTAGAGCTTATCTTTTGAAAACCATTAATGGATCTCAGTGTTAAAGTTTTGTTAAACTTGTGGAAATACGGCTAAATAGCTCAATGTTGGAGGGATCCGATAAAATATTATTGATGTCGTCCTACGACTAACACATAATTAAATTTGACACTAAAGGATTCAAGAAAGGATGAAGTAAAGGAAGAGTCCTATGGACCTAGATGAGTGAAGCTCCACATCGTAAATCGATGAGCTCAGCCCGTGTATCCTACCACAAAGAGGAAACTAAATCATGCTCAAATCACATTGGCACAACCTCCACACATACACAACATGTAATTATCTTCACTAGGTGTTTAATGAAGTGTTAAACCTTATTGGGTGGCTTAATCATAGTTTATCAAGTGCGCTTAGTTTGTTTGTCCCAATTCTAGGTCTTCATCGAATAGGCATATCAGATGATTTTTTGGATGGGCCAAACGATGTCCAAATGGGTGAAATTTATACTAGTATTCCCTAACACTCTAAAGCTTAGGTGGGAATTTTACCTGGTCATGGCCCAAGCGCCAACATGGTAAACAAGACCTACTAGGGTTAGGGTAAGGTGCTGGGAATAGTATTCTTGGGCTACGCACTAAACTTGCTAAATATCGTTCATGGGCTTGGAGACTCCATATGGACTTGGGTAAATGAGCCTAAATAACCAATACCATTTGATCAATCTCAGAGAAATTTGAAGTCTAAAATCCATGGATTTGGGACTAAGTGGGCTTGGGAGTGGAAAGTATTAACGAGGATATTTCAGAGATGGGTGGACCTATTGGGCTTGGAAAATTCCTAACTCGTAATTAAATGGGTCATTTGCTCCCAGCTTTTGATAAGATGCTACTAAGATATACCACAAAGTGTGGGATGAATTTCATCCAAACCCATCACTACTTTCCTATATTTACAGATTTTTACATTTGGAATTATAAAACTAGTGTTTCACCCTTCATTCCTCCACAGTCTAGATCACCGACCAAGAAAACCACCTATATGATTTTTGTTAAACCCAAAAATTAACATGTTTTATGTAAATAGTTAGGGATATTACATAAGTTTTACAAATTTTATTAACATATTTTAGGTTGCTCACCACGATTCCCAAACTCAGAGCATGGCAAAACAATCCAACTTTACATCAGACACAGCACAAAAATAAGGATTTTGTTCATGTTCTTTAGGTAGTTAGATTAGTGTAAATATTTTTCATGGACAATCTAACATGTATGACAGTGTGGTCATAGGGAGCATGAAAGCTGCCAACTTTTGCCAAGTTAGGCTCCCTTTTGTGCATTTATACACCCTATCAGATGAAATGATCAATAAAAAACATGTAGATATAGGTGTGTTGAGTGTAACAATGCTGATAAAATGCAAATAGGACATCTACAATGAAGATTATAATTTTTATGGTGAAACAATGAAAGATTGTGATAGCAGTCTACTTAAAGGTACATAACTATTTATTTACATGCTCAAATTCTATTATTCAAACTTATAGCAACTCCTAACAAATAGATCTATATGGTAAAAATATCATGCAAATGCATAACAATACCCAACCAAGCAAACAATAGCACAAACTTGTGAGGGGAGGCCAAGAAGAGACTCTTATCTTCAAAGGGACAAAGGGGAGGTCTCTTAGGGCTTCCTACCTCAAGACCTACGACCCTAGGTTGCTAGCCTAGACTAGGAGGAGCCTAGGAGGGGCTTGGAGAGGTGGGGAAGACCTGGAGATGATGGGAGGAGGCCAAGGGGCAAGGAAGAGGTTTGGAAGTGAAGAGGAAATGAATAAAAAATGGAAAGGAGAGGGGTTTTAAAGAAAATGGGAAACTTTCCAACCCCAAAGGCATGGTTTGGTGATGTCATAGGTAAAAGGTACCACACCTAATGTGGTATGAGTTTTATATTTAATGGGTATGGATGTCATACATGATAAGGTATGAGTTGACGCAATGCCCCAAAACTTAGGATTTTTACTCCTAAGTGATAAGGATGACATTGGGATCCGCATTGTGGGTCCCATAGGTGCTAGGATGGTCCGAAAGGAGGTTTCAAACACACTTGATTCACGAAAAACACAATCCTAAACCTAACTAGGAGTGCTTATGCTAGGAGTTTATAATTTAATCACCTTCCTACTGTAGTATGAATCAGCATGAGGGTTGTGATTTGCTTCCGTGAGAATCATACGATAGTAGTCTAATGAATAGTTTTTAAATTATAACGTCGTAGTTTAGCCCATCATTGAACCAAAAAGTGAAGGGTTACACTACCCATGGACCATCACCAACATTTTAAAGTAGTTTATATTCATTAATTTTTTTTCTATGGTTGTTTTTTAGTAGTTCATCATAAATAGTTATAATAAACAAAAGGGCAATCAAGTAGCTTTATGTGTTCATGAACAATAAGTTATATATCTACTGTAATTAAACCAAACACCAAACAGCAATCAAGTATGTAACTAATAGCTATCTCCAATCGTAAAAAAGTCTTTTTTCTAAAAGGAAAGAGAAACATAATTAATAATATATACACAATTTTGATCCAAGGTCCGTTTAGTTAGCATGAAAATAGTGTAAATGAAAAATTTTATATAAAATAAAAATGCAATGAGATGAAATGTCAAGAAAATTTTGAAAAATTCTCTTATATGTTTAGATAATAGGAAAATAAGATGAAAATGAAATACTCCTCATGTGCATGTAGCACCCCAAGGATGGACCAAATCGTGAAATTATAATTTGAAAGCTACTCGTTGGCCTATCACGTACAGATTTTACGAAAGCGGATCTCAACCCTCCTTGAAGGCTTAAGACGGACATCGGGCTTGGTTTTCATAGAATGCATACAGATCTCGTACTACAAAGGTATATTTTAGACATAAACGAATCGTATATGAACACCCCTAGCTGTAACAAACATAGAACCTCCCCTACAACTATGAGCGGTAACTTTAAAAATACGATGATCACTCTCAACTGTAGAAGAAGCACACCCCTGCTATAATTTTGAGGTTGCATGTAAGCGTACATTATATTCTTACTACTTAGTTCAAAAGATTGTCTTAGGTTTTCTTATTAATTACATGAAGATAATGCAAGTATCTAAACAAAGGTCGTGGTTACCTGTTTCACATACCCTATGCGAGCAATTATTAAAGCATCAGAGAAATTACACAACATCATCGAGTATCAAAGCATCAAACCCTAATACCTAGACCTTACGTGGGTCTTCAACTAGTGTGAACCATAAGCTCCTCCACCCACATTACTCTAACACATAAACAACTACAGTCAAATACGTTTTGTGTACCTAACTTAGTTCCTCATTATGTTCTAGGACTTTGGAGCTTATATACCTTGTAAAAAATGGTGCCTTACTCTAAAGTATGTAACTCCACAATAAAATATAATAATATAAGGATAAAATATGTTAGTACAACTATCATGACATACATCTGAATCATATAAGGTCAACATAGTTAGGGACCATTCCCGTCATATATTCATCTACAAAGTACATAGTCCAAAACACATAACATAACACAGGACCCCCACCACCACCGCCACAAAATCACCTGATCCATGCACCTAGGCTAGCCAACGCAAGGGAACCTCATCTACATATTATAAAAAGCCACGTCAGCAATCAAATAAATTTGATTACCAATCTGAATAATGACTAGTAAAATAGCAAGCTAGCAAATGGGTATTCCATTACCTACGAGAATTTAGGAAACTTCAAAATTGCCTCACACTGAGTGGTAAGCAAACATACTTAAACGAGTACCAGTGCGTGTGCATGACTAATATTCATATTCATACATACAACACTTATGCTCTCATATCCTCTATATTACACCCGTCACAGTACTCAAGTGGCAAAAGGAACGATTAAGTTAGTGCCACAAATTCCTAAAATGTGTTGCATTTGCAGTACCCTCATGCTTCACAATACCTCAGAGTTTGAAGGAATACTAATGCGATCCATACATCCCATACATACTCTTACTTGTAAAAGTCGTAAACCATCACATTTATGAATATAGGCTTAGGAAAGGATCTTATCTTTCGAAAACTATCAAAGGGTCTCAACCATAAATTTTTATTAAACACAGGTAGAAAACACAGTTAAATGGTTTGACATTGGAGGGATCTGATAAAACATCACCAATGTTGTCCTATGTCTAAAAGCGGTTAAACTCAATACTCAAGGAGTCAAGTAGAGATCAAGCAAGGGATAGTCATACGGACATGGATGAGTAGATCTCTGTATTCTAGTCGGTGAGCTCACCTGTAATGCCTAGCATGGAGATAGAATTGAATAAGAATCGGGTCACATCGGCACACAAAATGAGGCAATGCCTCCACACAAGCTCAACACTTAATATTACTTAATTATCTTAATTAGGTCCTAAGTAACATGTTAATAAACCTTATTATGTAACTTAATTAATGTTTTGGTTTCATATTTGCTTAGTGGGTTAAGCACCCATTAAGCTCGGCCTTAAGGTGTTGGAATAGTGTCCCTAAGCTATGCACCAATTTTGTAACAATTCATTCATGGGCCAGAGGACTCCAAGTGGGCTTGGATCAGTGGGCTTAATTAACTAACACACCAAGATTGAGCCCAATAATAGTTACACCAAATTACTTTGTAAATGGATCTAAGTGGATTTTACAATTTAAATCATTGGATGAGGTTGTTTCAATAGTTGTCTTGACCATAATAAATTTGAAATTCACAAATAAAGTTGGGAACCTACCCAAATGGCCACAAAATTGGTTGATATGCTACAAACACATAGGGTAAAGTGTGGACCAAGTTTCACTCAAATTCAACACTTTTAACCCATTTTAAGGTAATTTACAACCATAGTAAAAAACTAGGGTTATCACCCTACGTCTTTATAGTGTCTGGGTAATTACCTCCAAAACATACCTAGATGATTTGTAACAATTTCCAAAATTTATATATTTCAAATAAACACTTATTAGAGCATTATATCTTTTTACCAAATTTTATTAGCTTACAATTGGTGGCTTAACATATAACAAAATCATACATCATGTTCACAGTCACAAAACAAGAAACATAACGTGTACTTATGGTATTGTTCATGATTATTTAGTGGTTATATTAAGCTTTAAACTTTGCTACAAACTCCTAACATTACCATGAAAAAAATTACATGTTGTGAATTAACAAATACTATAAGTTGAAAGAGTAAAAATTAGAGAAATGGTTGCTTATGTCACTGTAACGGTGAAAGTTTTCACCTTTCATCACATTTTACCATCATACGTCCAAATTATAGGTCTTGGAAGGTAAACTACCTAACACAAAAGTTGTATATATACATGTTATGAGTGCAACAAAACAAGAATCGTGCAAATTTAACATCAAAGTGTCAGGATATAATTTTTATACCGAAATAGTGCAAATTAGTAACTTATGTACATTATAAAAAACATATCTATTTATTTACATGGTCAAATATGATACATGAGTACTCAAAATGCTCCTAGCCGGCCGGTCTACATGGAAAAAATGTCATAAAAATGAAAAAAATACACAAATGCAAGTGATAAACATCAAACAACGAGTAATAGAGGCAGTACAAACTTGAAACTTATGAGGAAAAACCAATGGCAGGTCTTTTGAGGCATTGAACCTCAAAACCTACCACCCTACGAGGCTAGAAATGTAGAGGGTGATTGGAGCTCTGAAGAGGAAGAAGAAGGTCAAGGAGAGGAGAAGAGGTTGTTGGAGGTGAGGAAAGAAGGGAAAATGATAAAAAGATGAGGGAAGGGATGAGTTTTATAGAAAAGAGGTGGCTGACTTGTTGATTTCATAGGTGTGGCAGTCATACCTAATAAGATATGGGCTGGATTAGATAAATATGGGTGGGTTAAGTTAGCTAAAGATGTGTGGGTTGGGTTAGCCTGAATCCTAAAAACTTAAGATTTTTATCCTAAAGGGATAAGGCCTGCCTTGAAAATTGCATTGCAGGTTCTAAAGATTAGTTAGGATGGTCTAAAAGGGCACAACAAGCACAAAAAAGACACACGAGGGACACAGACTTAGCATTTAACTATATACAACTCGATTAGACCAATCATGAAAGAATCAGACATATAGCATCCAAACAAGCATACTAAGGGCCGAAAGAGGCTAAGGATGGGTAAACATATACCATACTATAAACGAACCACAGAAAGAATTGTTGGACCCTACTAAGGTAATTTACAATACATATGCATGTGCCTCCCAAAATTTCCCTAATTTTTTTTATTTTTCATAAGAAAATATTATTGTGAAAATTTTTACATTGACTTTGACTAAATTTTTTAAAAAAAATTTACTAAATTTCAAAACATCCAAAGACAAAATATTATTTTAGGACAACCAAATAGGCCATTAACGAAAACTATAACTATAAAACTATAATAGGCATGCGAAGAATGGAAATAAATACTATTTTCTCCTAAGAGTGTTCACCCCTCGTCCGCCAATTTTATTATTGCTTTGTAAAAGGTTGAAGTAGTATTGTGATAATATTAATGGGAAAGAAAACTTGAGCTAACAATGAAGATAGTTGGCATGGCTTATCACAAGGGAAGAAGGTCGTCTATAGAGAAAATTTTATTCAAAGAAATGAGATGGTGACTTTACCTATTTCAGTTAATGTATTAACAGGTGAAGATGTTAATGACGTTCATAATTAACATCTCCATATGCAGATTTGGGTGCCGTTTGAATAGTTTTGATTACCTATAAGGTGGACAAAGTTGGTTGGGGGTTCAAAAGCGGCTCGTAAAAATATTTCCCTCAAGGAAATGGTCGATAATTTGTTATATTTCCCTTGTATCGTGAATTGCATATTGTAACACCATTTTATAATAAATTTTTTTGTTAAGTATTTAATTGAAAAAATACTTTGCTTACTTTTTTCACCAAGATTAACTAATTCACACTGGTCATAAATAAGAGAATTTTACAGTTTCACGAACTCTGATCCTTAATGTTCGGTCTTTTATTGCCGTTTGCCAATGTCCTATCTGTTGAAATTGACAAATAAAATCATATGTCTAGTGTACATTATGTGGAGAAAATTTAAGGGGACCTTCATACCAAATATACCTTATATAATCTACTTCTAAAATTTAAATCTCTTTTAGTGGGTCATATGCGATGGTGTAGAGTGCATGGGTAGAGTAGGGAGTTAATAAAATTTTACATTGTGTAGACATTGATAGAACTTATCTTAAAATTTTAAAATACATTATTTTAAAAATATTATAAAATTAATTTTTATGTCATTGATCTTAAAAATTTAAATAAAAGAGTCGATAGCATTAGAATTATAATTTGAAATTTTATATATACCTCAATTATGTCTTTTTTAATTTTATGGTAAAATTTAAGTTACAGGTTCTTAAAAATATACTCTAAATAAAAATTGTAATTTATATGAGCAATATGAGTAGTAGATTATGTACGCGAAGCTCTATTTACATATTCTATATGGGGTACTGGATCCGGTACGTGGCCTGACTTTTGAAGTGATAGAACACCTTTTTATTATGGGATGGTCTCCGAAGAGACAGTGATGGAATGCCTACATATATATAGAATTCAAGCTTTGAAGAAAAAAACGAGTACATATCTTCATGCTTTTTTCCATTTGCGCATCAAGGAAAAGCCGTCGAAATTACACGTGAATTAAAAATCACGTGTAAAGAACAGTCATTCTGAAGGGAGATTGAATCATGATTATAAAGGGAAAGAACAGTCATTAATAAAAGAAAAATTAAAAATCATGATTCAATAAAAAGTAGGAGATTGAATCAATTAAAATATAATAAAATAAAAACAATATGTTAAATTATTATAACAATATTAACATGTAAATTTAACCATCTAATCATATGACTATCCTTGTGTAACTTTTACAAATTTGTTTTCATCTTCCAACTATTGATAAATTCAAAGGCATCGCATTAAATGTAGGTGTCAAAAGAATATTTAATATTGGGCAATTTCTAAATTTAATTAAATTTTATCTCTAAAATCCGAGTCTCACTATTATCTCCTCGTATAGGAAAAATTTCTACAGTCACCCCGATCTGGGCCATTGGATATAATCTAACAGCCCATATTATTTTCATAAAAAAACCCTAATTTCCATCCAATCCGCCGCCGTTGCCCTCAACCGGGGCGTCGCCATCATCTGCCACACCCACACCCTCGCCCTCATCGCCATGCACCTGCCTGGGTCATTGCCTCTCCCCCGCCCATGCCGCCTCGCTGCAACGATTCTGGTCGTGCCGCCGCGCCCTCACCACCCCGCCCACACCGTCGTGCCCCTTCGCGACCCTACCCGCCCGCCCGCCCCCTTTCTCCTCGCCATGACCCCTCACAACCTCACCCATGCCGCCGGGCCCCCTCGCGACCCCACCCGAACCGCGCCCCCTCCCCCTTGCTCGTCGGCAAGTCCCTGCCCACACCAACGCCATTCCTTGCTGCACCTGCACCCACTCCCACACCCGCGCCAGTGCCCAAGCCACCACCCTCCGCCTTGCCCACGCCTGCGGTGCCGCCGACCTTGCTCAGCGGAGGTCCTCGGCAACTCAGACAGGGACACGAGGGCATGAGTGAGGCTAAAGGCGTGGGTGCAGTTGAGGATGCTGGTGCGGCAGAGGGCATGGGTGCAACTGACAGCACTAGCACGGCTGAGGGCATGGGCGCAGTGGAGGGCGTGGGTGCTACGGAGGGCGTGGGCACGGTGGAGGGCACGGGCGGGGATGCAGGAGAGAGCTTGGCGATGGGCGCGGGTGCGTAGGGGAGCCCGACGGTGATGGACGACAAGGGCGATAGCGGCAGATGGTGAGGGCGGCATCTGTAGACAACTAGGGTGACGGCGATGTGGACGGCAGTGGGAGGGCGGAGGGGAAGTTTTTTAAGAAAATAAATTTAGGCCGTCAGATTATATTCAATGGCCCAGATCAGGCGATCGCAGGAAATTTTACCTACAGTGTAAAACCCACGATTCGAGGCAGGGTTTTATATTCAGAACTTGTCGGTTCGACCATTATTTTCGATTCGAGTCAGTTTCAGAACACGTGTATTGAGCCGACGCCAGTCGCGTGTATGAGCTATGAGGGTCATGCGTACCCAAGTATATGATGATAACGTCATGAACACAGCAGAACAGAATGAGTTATCAGAATATATGAGAGTATGCAATTATTTATTATTATTATTATTATATATAGTGGATCGTAGAACTAGTTTTAGGCTATTTATCGCATTAGGATGCCTTGCAGGCATTTTGGGTGGTTGGTAGTTCTAGAGCATATCATTTTAATGTTTTGGTGTTTGTTTGATTTTATGGGATTTTTCCCAATTTTTTTGGAATTTACGGCGATTAATTATTATTCTTGACTCGAGCCGGAGACGAGTCAAGTAATATTTACAAGTTTGCCACCACACACACCCTCGACCTTTCCTTTCTTCTTCCCCAAACCCTTGCCGTGCGCCGCCACTGTGCATGCCACCGCCGCTACCGTGGACGTTCGCCCGGCCACCGATCGTCGCCCCCTAGCCCCGCCACGGCATCGCTATGCCGCCACGACCAGGTCCGGCCACCATCCGACCGCCGCAACGCGAGGAATCGCCGCGCGTGACGGCAGCGCTTCCGTCGTCAGATCGTGCCGCCGCCGACCGTCGCCACCACGATCAGGTGGTCGGCTCGACGTCCTTGACCCTCCAGCGACCTTCCCCGACCAGAACAGAGGCCATCGCCGCCTGGCCGCCGGATCTAGCCACCATCACCGCCACTCTGTTTATGCCATTTTCTGGCGAGCCGCCACCTCCATTGGCCGCGTCGACCTCGTAGATGAGTCGGGCTCACCGAGCCGGTTCCGAGGGTACCCAACACGACCACTTTCCGGCCAGTAGACGCCGCCGGCGATTGTCGCCGGGAAACCACCGGAAGCCGCCAGAAAACTGCCAGCAGCTGCCGGAAAACCGGAATTTCTGGAATTCACCGGATCTTCCACGCGGCTCACCCAGTCGAGCCCGATCGAGCTTCGGACGCCGATGAGCGCCGAATTTGAGTTCCGAGACACGCGACGGAACCCTAACCGTCGCCGATTGTCGACAACGTGAGGTATAATTACCTCCGATTGATTTATTTAAAATTGATGATAATTGTTAGCATAGCATGCTAGGGTTGATTAATTATCATGATTAATATCTTGACTATGAATAAAGTAAAGATGTGCATGATGAGATTATTAGTGAATGAAGTAAGTGATCTAATGAGATGAATTGGGTATGAGCATGTTAATCGAGTACGATGCAACTTAGAAGAACAGAATAAAATATGGTATGAATAGTTTGAGTTAGGATTATTTACTCTTATAATTATTTGATTGTTATTTTGATGGATGATTTTGTGGTTGCATTGTGTGTGATTCATTGATTTTGATGCATCATGTAGTTAGTGGGCGTTAGTATTTAGTTTTGATGTGTAGGTACGGAGTAGGAGCTCGCCGCCTAGGCGCGATGACACGCTTGGAGCTTCTACCAGGTCCGTTAGACTTCTCGATTTTACGATCTTTCTATTGTATGTTTGATTTATTGTCTATAGGACGGGTTAAGTGGCATTTTATCGGATCCCACTTAACTCGGGCCATTTAACCGAACATTTTCCGGATTAATAACTCCTCGAGGATGAGATCCCTCGAGGTTGATTTCGAAAACAAGATCTACCAAAAGATGCCTTCGGGCCTATTATATAACTCCCTACCCAAGCCTATATATATATAGTTTTCACGTTTCTGTGAGACGAGAGATGGAGAAATCGACTGCACGTACCATGTACAGGATGCCGTGACAGTCAAAGCGGGCTCTGGATTAGTGCCAACGAACTGTTCCATTCCCGAGGGATCCTGACAACTCCGCGTTTGAGTTCCTCACACCCGGAGAACGTGGAGGTTTACGGGTACTATTTAGTACAGCGCATGTCTGGACTTGTAGTTCAAAGGGTATTAAAGGCGACTGCCTGAGAGTACTCGGCCTTCGTGCTCAAGGTGAAGAGAAATATGGAAGTAAGGAGAGGGCTTAGGATAAAGTTTTATGTGAAGTACTGAAAAAGAAGTGCCGAGAGTGGCACAGTACCAACAGCAGATCAGTAAGTTCGGGATGCTACCGGGTCTGCAGCCCAGTGGCTCCTCAGTAGTGCCGTTCAGAGTGTTCACGTGGAGTATGTGTTGTTTTCTTTCATACGAGAGTTTGCTCTCATAGCCAATTTGTTATAGTTATTTTCTTTTCGGACCAGTAACGCTTGTTACTGACGTTTTTCTTATATATATGTAGGTGATAAGCACGAGATGGATGTGCCGGCCAGAAAAGAGGAGCAATAAGGTCTTCTGCACACACACATTGGGTGATTGAATGTTTAATGTTTTGTTTATGATGTTATTTTATAAACATGCTATGATTAAATATTTGAGGTATGACAATGCCATGAAATGAAATGATCAGAGTAGCGCAGTAAAAGTGTGATGGGTTAGGACCCAAAGTTCAGAAAATGATGAATATAGTAGATTAGAAGTCTATGTGAATGCTATTATTGCTATGCATATATATGTTTGAATATATGATTTTGACAAGGTGGCCCCTAATTGCACTTTTAGGGAAAATTTTGTCCCTTTCGTTTTAGAATTTTTACTAATTTTGATTATAACGGTGTCGGTGTGAAAATTAGTTGCATGTCATCCATGTAGTATCCTGTTAGGGTTTTATGCATTCATACATACATATAGCAAGTTGGATCTTCATCTTAAGATACCGAGATTGGATCCGCACGAGTTAGGAGTCACCCCTAGGTTATATATATATATATATATATCTTCTCCCACTACGTCCACACCGTCTCGTCCGCTGCCGTCATACTCCCTCGCAGCACCCACACCCACCGCCGAGCCCTTGCCCGCGCCTTCAGCCGCACTCATGCCCTCGTGCTCCTCCCATTTGCATTGCCAAGGACCTCGGTTTTCCCAACCAAGTTAGTATGGCAGCAGAAGCAAGAGCTCAATATTCGGCCTCCGTAGACGAACAACAACTGCATGTTGTTTTCAAGATGTCTAAGAGATAATATTGTTGCCTAGCAAGAGTAACGAACCCTATAGTTGATTGCCTTGTGAGAGGACAACCTGACCAATCACTATCAGAGAATGCAACAAGAGTATTCTATAATTTTGTTATTGTAACATCTCAAATATGGTTTACTTTCAAACCGAATTGAAATTATTATGGTAGATTGGGCCAACCTTTACTTTGATTAAGTTGGTCGACCCAAACTTAAACAAAAAGGATTTAGACTCCCTAGGCGTCTCAAAACGGAAAAATACCATAATACGCAAGCAATGCACACATGAAATGCACACCCTAGTATGATATTACGTAAATGTCATAATTAATCACACTCAAAATCAATTAAAATAAAATAAAAATTCTAAAATAAAACGGTAAAAATTTCTTTTAAAAGTACAATAAAGGGCCAACCTGTTTAACAAATTATACTATCACGACAATAACATATAGTCTTTAGAACACAACAAAATCATGTACAACAACAATAAAATTAAAAGTTGGGTTTCGATCTATTTGGTGATCGCATCTATCACAACTGTTATATCCAATCTCAAAATATTTTAGACGTTTTCAACATAATACAAACACATCGCAAAATAATCCATCACGACCAAGTCACACAACAAACAATACATCATGTCATATTTGTGTGTGGAAATAATAATCACTACTCCTTCGGCAAGGCCGACATATCACACTCATGTTCATCACTTAGTAAAAACTAAATATCAAATTGGCAAACGAGAGTTAACTCTCATGTAAAGCAAACATTTATATAACTTCATCTAAAAACTCTAAGGGCAGCTATTAAGGCGTCATTGACCTGCAGACTACATAGCATCCCAAACTGACTATTATTATGCAACTCTCAGCATTATCTTAAATGTCTCACTTTCGGGAAAACCAGTGTCTTAAACCCCCTCCAAACCTTCACATTTCTTTTGGCCTAGGGCACAAAGGCGTAGTACTCTCAAGCAGTTGCCATTAATGCTCTTTGATACCACAGGATTAGACTTGAGATGTACATAACATTACCCATCAACTCTACACCTTTCTAGGTGTGAAAATACTCAAGACGTTGAGTTATCAAGATCTCTTAGAAATGGAACGACACTCTCACCAATTCAAAGCCGATTGTGACTTACACATGAGCCCTCACACGGTATGTGTAAGTCGATTTCTCCATCTTTCAGCTCAAAAGAAAATCTAGCAAAACATTATATTTATAAGACTAGAAGGGGATTATGTAAATATGCCCAAAGGCAACTTGCGATGGATCTGAGTTTTTTAAAACAACTTGAGGGATCTCATCCTCGAGAGTTCTTAATTCTAAAAGAACATTACTTTTAAATGGTCTGTGCTAACTGGGATTTGATAAAACAACCAATCAACACATCTTATAATTTGTAAATCAAAACATTGATGAAATAGAGCGACAAATCAATGGGGCAAGTCTTAATAAACGCCTAGACAACGAGCTTCTACACCAAACCTACACAAACAACACTACATATTAACACCCATGCCAACTGTATGATGCATGCATGAAATGAATATGATGAGTGAATATGATCACAAGCATACAATAAAAAGGAACACGACAAGACATGGGAAATTACAAACTAAATGTAGTAACAAATATTAAACATGAGCAACTTTAAAAACAAAGCAATTGACATATATGCAACAAGCACACATTTCCATTCAATAACGACAATCAAACATGTGAAGATGGTTGATAACAATCTACTACACATGTGACGAGGTGTGAATGATAGTGGATCATACTTTTAATTATTTATTATATGAACGATAAAAGAGGTGGAATTATCTACCATCTAAAACGTATAACCTATTGTGAAAGATGCTAATATTCATGATCAAATAGTTTACAATTGTCTTCACATTATGTGCATGATTTAACAACCAATAATATCTATGATAACACAAATCGCCTTTCAAATCAAAGTCAATAAAACCATTTACTGACAATCATGGTGTAAATTATATAAGTTATTACTAATCAAGTAATAAACATAACATGTTATTCTGAACACAACTATCACTAGGAAGATAAATATATCTGTAGGTTAAAGTTAATTAAATGATAATTATTTATATTAACATAAATCTCATCAACAAGTATTATTAGGGTTCAAGATTACTCATTTAAGTACTTATTTTTATTTACAACTAAAAATGATTATTTCCAAACCATTGCCATAATTAACTTCTAATCATCAAGAAATCACATTCATTAACTAATTTTTATTATAAATTAATCATTGGCATCAACAAAAATCATAAAATAAAAATGCAATGTCACAAAATGAATGAATAAAATAGGAAGAAGGAAGGTGCAGCTTACGGTGGCTCAAAGAGGAGCCGACGGCGGCGGCGATAGCCGCAGCTGCCGAGGAGAGCTGGTGGCTGTCGCAGCTGCACAGAAAGGAGAGGGGAGGATAGGGCTGGCCGAGCAAAGGGGTAACAGGAGGCGTGGGCCGGCTACTGGTCTGCGGCAAGAGTGGCGGCGGCAACGTGCAGCCGACGGCAACAAAAGGGCAGGGAATAGCCTGTGGTGAGCAGGTAGAGAGGAGGGAGATCAGGGGTAGGGGAAGGTAAGGGAAGAGAGGAGAAGGGAAAAGGAGAAGAGGTTGGCGAGGAGGGGTCGGGGCGCCGGCACTGCCGCTGGCAGTGAAGGTGGGTAGGAGGTGGTCCGCAAGGTATGCGGAAGGCGATCGAATAGAGGGGGAGGGAAATGGAAGGAAGAAGAATGGAAGAGGGAGGCTGGGCGGCAGCTGGGCAATGATGGTGCTGCCGGCGGCGAGCGTCGTTAGGGCGTGGAGATCGGGTAGGGTGAATGGAGAGGAAAATGGTTGATGCGGTAGAATTAGGGGAGGGTATTTTGGGTATTATGGGGTTAAATGAAAGGTAGACTAAGAATTTTTTTAATAAAAATTATAATTTAAAAAGTATTTTAATAATTTTATACTCTTATAAAATGATACAAATTAAGTATAAAGTGGGGTTTTAAAATTTTTTAAAAGCTATGTCAAGTTGTCAATATGTCTCAAACAAGTCATAGACCCGTGTCAAAATAAAAATGAAAAATAAAACAAACCCAAAACATGCTTTGAAAACTACGAACCCAATCAAAATATGAACTACCACGTCCTAATACAATCAATTGTCTAAATTAAATTGTATGACCCACTAAGTAAAATAAAATAAATAGAGCATACTCTATATATATATATATATATATATATATATATATATATATATATATATATATATATATGATAACATAGTCTATTGTTGTCTAGATGACGCTATCATCATATATTTTATTATATAAGAACTCTCATAATATGCACACACGGTTACCCTCAGCCCATGTACATATTTTATAAGTTGAACCAATCAGAACATACGGTCGAACCGATTGGCTGATGAGTATAAGACTCAGGTTACGGGTTTTATAGTTATGATCTACTATCCATAATCTAATGAACCTTTTAGATAACGGAAGATCTTTTTGATGAGTCCAAAATAATATTAAGTGGGATTATGCATAAATTGGCACACATAATTGATCAGAGTGTGATATCAGGACGTGAAAATGTTAAGTAATGTAATGGTACAACTATAGCTTTGTAGAAGGTAATATCTAAAAATGAAGTTGTTTCATTAGGTAAGACTAAATGAGAGGGTAGAGGAGTCTTTGCGGTTTTACAATCAAGCATTGACATTTTGGCTGAGATCTTCTCTGCATATCGCTTTTGACACTAGAAAATACCGGTGTCTGTCTTGGCTATTTCCACACTAAGAAAACAGTGAACATCACTCAAGCCTTTGATTACAAATTCTTGTTTCAGTAAAACAAGAATTGTATAACCCACAACTCGAGTTAGGGTTTTATAGTCGTTAGTCAGTCGGTTTGACTATAGTTTGAGTCGGTTCAGCTTTCAGAATACGTGTGCGGGGCTGAGGCCAACCGTGCGCACGTGCTATGAGGGTTCATGTATACCCAAGTATCGATGATAGCGTCAAATACGCATCAGTAGACTGAGTTATCAGTAGATATGAGAATATACAGTTGATGATTTTATTTTTTCATGTTGTGACCATAGAATTAGTTTAGGCCGCATAACCTATTAGGATGCGTTAGATGGTATTCGGGTGGGCTATTAGTTATACAGCATGTCATTTGGATGTTGTGTTGTTTTGTTTGGTTTTATAGGATTTTTCCCAATTTTTCTGATTTTTTTGGGATTTATTTCGAGTTACTTATTATTCTTGACTCGAGCCGGTGTCGAGTCAAGTTCTATTTACAAGTTTTCCTATAAAACCCGTGACTCGAGTCAGGGTTTTATAATCGTTAGCCGGTCGGTTCGACCGTGGTCCGAGTTGGTTCAGCTTTCAGAACACGTGTGCGGGGTCGAGGCCGACGGTGTGCACGTGCTATGAGGGTTCTTGTATACCCAAGTATTGATGATAACGTCAGATACGCATCAGCAGACTGAGTTATCAGTAGATATGAGAGTATATAGTTGATGATTTTTTTTTATGTTGTGACCGTAGAATTAGTTTAGGCTGAATAACGCATTAGGACGCATTAGATGGTATTCGAATGGGTTATTAGTTATATAGCATGTCATTTGGATGTTATTGTGTTTGTTTTATTTTATGAGATTTTTCTATATGTTTCTAGATTTTTTTAGAATTTATTACAAACTAGTTATTATTTTGACTCGAGTAGGAATCGAGTCAATACTTATTTAGGAGTTTGCCACTAGGGGTGTTTTTCTCCTTCCCGACATTTCCTCACCCAAACCCTACCACCGCCACCCACTGTGGTCTCCGCTGCCAATGCCGCACAGCCACCGATCAACGCCGCCCCAACCCGCCGTGCCTCCACGACCCACCCCGGCCACCGTCTCGCCGCCACGACGCTGGAATCGCCCCACAAGCCGCAACTCCCCCTTGTCAATTCGCCGCCATCCGGGCCGCGCCGTTACCGCCGTGACCCCGACAACCACCACCTCGAGCTCACTGACATTTCCCCAATCATCGCAACCGCCGTCGAGGCCAGCCGTAGCCCCGATCGGAGCACGCCGTCGCCGCCGCCGACAGCCATCGCCGCCCCGGCTACCCTGTTTGACACCACCATCGGACCAAGCTCGTCGAGCTGGTGCCGATAGACCCCTTGATTGCCCCGTCCAGAATCATCGCTGGAAAACCTCCGAAATCCACCGGAAAACCGCCGACACTCGCCGAAAACCACCCGAACCGCCGGAAAATTGGATTCGTGGGAAATTTGCCGGATCATCCGCCAAACGCACCCGGTCGAATCTAATCGGACTTTGGACGCCGCTAGGTGCTGAATTCGAGTTTCGAGCCATGAAACAGAAACCTAGCCGTCGCCAATTTTGGACGACGCGAGGTATAAATTACTCCAACGTAAATTCTTAAGTTTTGTAATTAGGGAAGCATGCTAGACTAGATAATTAGATGAATTTTTTGTCTTTTTGACGTATCTATATGTTTGTGTGTAATTTAATAAAAATTATGAAATTGGTTGATTGATAAGTGTTAAAATGGAAAAGTAAAGAATTAATTAGGTGAACTAATTAATTACACTGATTTCATGAGACGTAGATTGAAAACTCACCAGGATTGACTTAGGATGAATGTGTGATGATGATGATGCGTGATCATGGCGTTGGATTACTTGTGTGCAGGCTATAGGATGTGTGATTCATCATGACGCAAGGCGTTAGGACTCATTCTCTGTTTTTACGCTACTCTATTGTGTATTTGATTTATCATGTGCAGGACGAGTTAAGTGGCATTTTATCGGATCCCACTTAACTCGGGCCATTTAGCCAACAATTTTCTGGATTAATAACCCTCGAGGATGAGATCCCTCGAGCTTGTTTTCGAAAATAAGATCCACCTCAAGTTGCCTTCGGGCCTATTATAATAAATCCCGACCCAGCCCTATAAATAATTTTATCGAGTTTTCAGTAGGACAAGAGGAGATGAATCGACTTGCACGTACCATGAGCGGATGCCGTGACAGTCAAAGCGGGCTCTGGATTAGCGTGCATCAGTGCCGGGACTGTTCCATTCCCGAGGGATCCTGACAACTCTGCGTTTGAGTTCCTCACACCCGGAGGACGTGGAGGTTTACGGGTACTGTTTAGTACAGCGCATGTCCGGACTTGTGGTTCAAAGGGTACTAAAGGCGACTGTCTGAGAGTACTCGGCCTACGTGCTCAAGGCCAGGAGAGATATGGAGGTTCGGAGAGGGCTTAGGATAAAAGTTTTACGTGAAGTACTGAAAAAGAAGTGTCGTGAGCGGCACAGTACTAGATAGATCGGGATGCTGTTGAGTCAGCTGCTCGACGGCTCCTCTGTAGTTGCCCTTATGAGAGTTCTTGAGGAAGATATATATGATGGTTTGCTTTCCATGAGAGTTTGCTCTCATGTTCCAGTTTGATATTAGTTATTTCCGGACCAGTGACACCCGTTGCTGATGTTTTTCTATATATATGTAGGTGAGAAATGCGAGGGATGAAAGCTGTCGGGACTGCGGAGGAGTAGCACGGAACCGCGCACACATGTACCTACCGCGTGTAATGTATAATGATGGTGTGTTAATGCTGTGTGAATGATAATTAGGATGTTTTTGTCTTGATGAATTGCTTATTATGAAACGAACGGATAATTGTGAATGAGTAGGAAGCCTTGGAGTTCAGACTCGGCTCAAATGAAAACAAATGAGATAATGATGAATGCTACGGTAGATTGTCATGTTTTATCGTATTTTGATAAAATATTTATATACCCTTGTTGTGGATAGGTTGGCCCCTATTGCACTTTTAGAGGAGATTCTGTCCGTTTTTCTGTAAAAAATTAATGAATTTTTAATTAAAATTTCTTGCTGTTGCATGGTTTTGTTTTGCTTGCACATCATAGCATGCATGTAGGACTACGTTAGAACCCACACATCCCATCCATGCATTTCATGTTTTCATCTCCATCTTGAGACACCGAGGGTAGATCTGGGTTAGCTTAACCGAACCCAGTAGATTAGCGAACGGTTCAGTCACCGGTGACATTTTCGGGTTGGTTCACGGGTGAGCCGAAATGGGTGTTACATAGCCACTCCCCACAACCCTTGACGTTTTCACCTTCCCCAAACCCCGACATCTTCACAGCCGCCACCCTGAGATTTTGCCACCGCCGTCAACACCACCTCGCCACCGATCGACGCCGCCCAGCCCGACCGTGCTGTCACCTTGTCGCCTCGACCACGCCCGGCCACCATCCAGCCGTCGCAATGCCAAAAGTTGCCACTATTTCACGGCCGCTCCCGACGCGATTCCGCCTCGTCTACTCCGGACCGCCACCGTTGTGACATCGGAACTTCTCCCCTCGACTTCCCCTACCTTTCCCCTTTGCCTAGCGCTGCCGTCGAGGCCGGCCAGTGGGTCTGACCGGAGCAATCGACCACCCCGACCGCACTCGATGCCGCCATCGGTGGCCATCGCCGCTACGGCTGCGCTTGTCATCACCACCATTGGGTCAAGCTCGCCGAGACGGTGCTAACCCCTACCTCCGATTGCCCCGCCGGAGCAGTCGCCGGAAAACCACTGGAACTGCCGGAAAACAGCCGGCACAGTCGCCGGAAAACCACCGTCTCGCCTTCACCGCCATCGTCTGTCGGCACCGATTTCAGCGCCGATCACGAGGTGGTTCTTCATTCTTTTTTAGAATTATTACATACATGTTGTGGTAATGGTATCATATTAGAATTAATTTTATTAACTTCATGATTTTAGTTTAACTAATTGTGATTATGATAAATATGTGATGATTAGCGTAGATTGTGTTGTGTGATGTAAATGCTCACTAATGAAATTGTTAGTAAACCATGGAATAGTTAATTAAATGCTTGTTAAAGTGTTAATTTATGAATTTGCACGAATTAGGTTTTTGCATGCTAGTATTAAGTTAAACGGATTAAATTGATTAAACCATTGTCACCTAATTAGAATAGGTATGCTTTGAAATTGGAATTAAAAGTGCTAGGTAATAAGTAACATATGAAATGATTAAATTATTAACTTGCTTGACAATTAGAGATGTAGGGTAATTGTCGAGATAATTGTCATGTTTGATTAGATTAGTGTATGCATGTGGATATATTAGTTATATAGGCGTGCATCATATATGTATGGGCGTTAGTAAATAGTTATGTTCATGTAGGTTCGTTGTATGAGCTCGCCGTCTAGGCACGAGACTACGCTGGGAGCTTCTAACAGGTCCGTTAGGACACGCTTCTCAGGTTTTATCGCTCTACTCTATCGATGATTTGATTTATTGATTGTAGGACGTGTCAGGTGGATGATTTATCGGACCCCACCTAACACGTGTCATCTGGTCGATTGTTTTCGAAATTAATAACCCTCGAGGATGAGATCCCTCAAACTTATTTTCGAAAATAAGATCCACCTCAAGTTGCCTTCGGGCCTATTATAATAAATCTTGACCCAGCCCTATAAATAGTTTTATCGAGTTTTCAGTGAGACAAGAAAAGATGAGTCGACTTGCACGTGCCATGAGCGGATGTCGTGCCAGTCAAAGCGGGCTCTGGATTAGTGCAAGCGGACTGTTCCATTCTCGAGGGATCCTGACAACTCTGCATTTGAGTTCCTCACACCCAGAGAACATGGAGGTTTACGAATAGTGTTTAGTACAGCGCATGTCTGGACTTGTGGTTCAAAGAGTACTAAAGGCGACTGCCTGAGAGTGCTCGGCCTTCGTGCTCAAGGCCAGGAGTAATATGGAGGTTCGGAGAGGGCTTAGGATAAAGTTTTACGTGAAGTACTGAAAAAGAAGTATCGTGAGTGGCACAGTACCAGATAGATCAAGATGCTGTTGAGTCAGCTGCTCAACGGCTCCTTTGTAGTTGCCCTTATAAGAGTTCTTGAGGAAGATATATGATTGTTTGCTTTCCATGAGAGTTTGCTCTCATGTTCCAGTTTGATACTAGTTATTTCCGGATAAGTGACACCCGTTGCTGATGTTTTTCTACTATATATAGGTGAGGACGATTAATGGTGTATGTTGGCCTTGACGAAGGATTAGCATTTGTATTGCACACACATACCTGGCGTCGTGCCGACTTTTGCGTAAGATGTGATGTGATTGGCTATTGTATTAGATTTACATGTTTGTGTATATATACATGTGTTTGTGAGGCTTGTATGCCTTGTTTTAGAAATGCTTGGAAATATTCTAATGTCCATGAATGATCAACTATATTGAGTTGAAAATGAACAAAAACATGATGAGCATGAATTGCAGGTGGGCGAGATGCCAATTACAATATGTGTGGATGATTTGAATCCTATTGCGATATAAATTATTGTATTATATATATATACTATATTGTGCTGTATTTTAACAGGTCGTCCCCTTATTGCACTTTTAGGGAGACTCTTGTCCATTTTATTCCAGGTTTTATGAATTTTGTTGCTATTTTAATTATTTTTGTGTGTGATTATTATCATAACATTCACGTAGTATTCTGTTAGGGTTTTACATCTCATTCATATATTGTTTGCGTATTAGTGGTGTGCTCCATCTTGAGACGTCGAGAGGGTTATGTCGTAGCCGTTTAGGTTTTAGGTCGGTCAACTTAATCGGTTTATGAGTAGTTCGATCCTTTGTAACAATTTTGGTCCGGGTTGAAAGTAAACCGGATTGGGGTGTTACAATAATACCTTGATCCGAGTGCCTTATAAATAATGAGTAATTTGCAAGACCTGAGTAAGACCCATAATTTAGAAGAAAGACACCGAATCTGTCAAAGCATGCCGTTGGTGCTCGTCGTAAACCACACAATGCCTTTTGGAGACGACACACATAATCAAGATGTTCTTGTGAAGTAAAACCAGGGGGTTGTTTCATGAAAACAATTTCTTGTAGATGACTATATAAAAAGGCATTCTTTACGTCAAGTTGATGGATTTTGCACTGATTGTTGTTGCCAAAGTTAGAACTAGACGTACTGTGGCTGGTTTGATCATTGGTGAAAAAGTCTCACTGAAGTCTATTCTTGCTTTTTGATTGGAACCCCTTGCAACCAGTCTTGCTTTTAATCTCTCAACTGAACCATCTGCTTTGTATTTGGTTTTATACACCAACTTTGCTCCTACAATTTTCATTCCTTCTTGTCGAGGAACCAACATCCATGTCTCATTCTCATGTAGAGTTCTCAATTCTTCTTTCATGGCTTCAGTCCAACCTTCATGTTGTAAAGCAGCATTTGTTTTTGGTTGGTCCACATTTCTAGAAGTCAAAAGAGCATATTTTGGGTTTGGTTTGACAATCCCTGATTTAAGCCGAGTTTTCATTCGATGCACATTTGTTGAATTAATAACTACTGTAGAACTCTGCGGCAGATGCAGACGGAACAGTTGTACATTGTGTAGCTTAGATCCAATCATTGGACAAGGAACCTGATGGTTGTACCATTTGATTTACAGGTAGCTTGTTCAGATGAGATGAAGGTTGATTGTCACTCAATTTCTGCTCAACAACTGATGGAATCCATTCAACAAAGGAGGTCAATATCAGTGAATTGTTTGCTGGAGCATGAGGATCATTAGGTAACTTGTATGGAAAGCAAGCTTCATCAAATAACACGTCTAGACAAATACATTTTCGGTGCTAAAGGATTATAACATCTATAACCCTTGTGATGAACAGTGTAACCCAAAAACACACAAGGAACTGATTTTGTATCAAATTCGTTGCTTGAATATGTCCTGATATACGTAAAGCATCTACAACCAAACACACGAAATGAAGCATACAATAGTTCATTATTGTGAAACATTTGAAAAGGAGAAGCACTGTGGGGTAGAGCAGCAGATGGTAATCTGTTAAGTAAGAACACTGCAGTTGAAAAACTGTCAACCCAAAACTGTACAGGAACACAACTATGATATAGCAAAAGCCATTCCCAGCTCAACAATCAATCTATGACGCCTCTCAACAATCCTTAAGTGCTCAGGAGTATGTGGACAATTTAGTTGATGCAAAATGCCATTTTCTTGAAAGTGATTTCGAAGCTTCTTGGACGCGAACTCACCACCATTGTTTGAATGAAAAACCTTGATGTGTTTATCAAATTGTCTCAAAATAAATTTCTAGTACAATATAACAAAACCACATGTAGTGAATGAAGTCATCAACAAAGGCAGAATAGTAGCGAAATTTTTTACAGATGCTAAAGTTGATGGTTACCATATAGATCACAACGGATCCTCTCAAAAGGTTCTGTAGTACATGTAGATTTTTCCACAAATGGCAGTTATGAGATTTTGCCATTTTACAACTGACACACATATCAGTATCTTTATTCTCAGATAGCAGCTCTATCTTTGTTTCTTTAGTTGTTGGATAGTTCGCAGTGAGCAGTGTCCAAGGCTGTTATGCAAGATACTTTGAGTTGCCTTTGTTTGACGGTTGGAGAAGAAAGCAGCCTCTTTAACCTGATCCAGTACATGTAAGCTGCCTTTCTTCGATCCAGCAACTACTCTTCTAGTGGGTCTGTTAATGATAGCGAAACCGTTTTAAACTCAAAAATGCAATCTCTTTCATCTGTAAACTGACTGATAGATAATAATTTCTTTTTGATTGCAGGAACATGTAACACATTATTCAGCTCTAAAGGTTCATTTTGAGTATTCAAAACTACTTTGCCTACACTTTCAATAGGCAAATAAGATACATCACCTATCATTATAGCATCTGATCCAGAATAATTATGAATGTGAGTAAAGACACCTGCATCTCCATACATGTGTAATGTAGCACCAGAGTCTGGAATCCATTCTACCGTATTCCTGTCAGTTACTTGCATTGCAGCCAAAGCACTTTCGAGATCAGCAGTCTGAAAATTCTCATTGAATCTGTTATAGCATCGAGCTGCAATATGCCCCTTCTTAAGACAAATTTGGCACACGATATCTGGCAAAACTGATTTCTTGAAAGTGTTTCTGTGAGAGATCAGGTTGAGAGGGAAGTGTAACAACTCCCATTTCAGAATTTTGTGCAATAGGAGCAGATGAGGAATGACTCCTGTTCTGTGCAGCTGGACAAAACCCTCTTCTTTGTGAAGTGAAACTCTGATTTTTCTTTCCATAATTAGAATTCCTCCAAAACCACCTTGATTTCTGTAGTCCTCTTCCCATTGAATTGTTAAAACCTGAATTTTTGCATTGTTCCAACAAAAGCCATCTAAACATTATTATTCTCACTATTCTGCTTAATCCTTGTTTCAAAACTAGTAAGACTACACGACACCTCTGAAAATGAAGGTCTAGGAGTATTCAACATTGATGCTGTGAACATTGCATAATCAGAACCAAGTCCATTCAGTAGCCAAAATGATTTACGTTTCTCTGGAATTGGTTGATCTACAGCGCAAGTTCGTCACACAAATTCTTGAAGGCTAGAATTTATTCATTCAATGTAGCAAATAATGATCTTTTCAGAGTTTGCAATTGTTCTTGAAGCTGCATTCCCGTCATCAGTTGACAACGCTAATGCTTCTTTAATGGCATTCCAAACATCACCAGAAGTCTTAAGGCAAACTACATAGCTAATCAATTCTTCTCCAAGGATACTCGTTATCCACCCTTTTAAGCAACCGATCAGAACGTTTCCCAAACTCATAATCAGGATTCGGAACAACTTCAACAGACGAAACCCCACAACAGATGAAACTTAAATTGTTTCAGGTGGCGAAACAATAGTACCATCAAGAAACCCCATGATGCCTTGAGATTCAACTAAGTTCCAGATTTGGGTCTCCCAAAATAATTAGTTTTACGTTAATCTTCACAGTAACACAATTGGAGACATTGAAATTGTTCAGAAATTGGTAAGGATCGGTAGAAGAAGAACCTGGCAATGACGAATTCATCATGATCCAATGGAATAGTAACCACCAAAAACTCAGAAAATTAGTGGCGAATCAGAAAACCGAAGATGTTGATCTGAGGTAGATGTGCAGATTGAAGAAAAGAAACGATTGCTCGATGGAGACGAATTGGGGACCCTAGTCGAAGAACCGTAATTTGCCATGAAAGGCATCATCACAAGCTTTCTAGGCTCTGATACCATATGCGAGCAAAAGGTAAATCTTGTATTGCTTTAGAAAAGTATTAATACAAGCTAGCTCTTCCAGAGAACTTCAGAGTTCTAACAAAGAACAAAATAAATAGATGAATCTAGACCATTGGTTTTCAGAGAATTAATCTCAACCACACAACATAAGACACTCTTATTCCTTACTAAAATCTCGTCCATGATCGACCATGAATATACTCAAATTAATGGTGCACTTCAAAAACTAGAGGAAAAGAAAAAAAGAAAAAAAAGCAGAGGGATAAAAGCAAAGTGCATTCAAGGTCTTGACAATGTAACCATTAAAATATAAATATATGTGGTTACACATTTGTTATTCTTAAGAGTTGAAGGATGGATCAATGAGTCTCCATCCTAAAAATATTTACTAGAAGCATTCATTGCTTCATTTTATACAGCTTCGCAGCCTTCAACAACTTACCGAATGGCACACCTTACAGATCTAGCAATTCCTCTTGACAACAACCTTTGGGCAACATCAACTGGCATATTCAATAATCGTTGTTGACACTCCGGTGGTAGCTGCCAAATTAAAAGCGCACAAAATATCATGAGAATTAAATATAAGATCATTGAAATAAAACAAAGAAAAGAAAACAAGGAAAAGAAAATAAAACTGATTCACCATAATATATCCTGTCACTATAAACGGGAAGGGAACATGATTAATTCTTCAATTTCATCCAACAAACTTCACGTTCAAATGGTATCAAGCGAAGTTTTAAAGGTCAACCATAACATCATACCTGGTTGGAAACTACGCATTTCCAACACAAATGAAGTTTGAACCGTGTTTGTACATGGTATACAAGAAATATTTTAGGAGCCCAACCTTGTTTGTTTTGCCAATTATACAATGATCTAGAACTTAATCCATTTCCACGAATTTGTAAATCCAAATCTCGCATTAAAGATATTAAATAGTAATCAAATATCATCATATAAATGCTATATAATTCAATAACTCAAGTTATAACTAAGTTCAATACTCCGCGTTAGAATTACAAAATACCATTTAATTTGTTGTCTAACAACTCCAAAAAAATATTCATAGACTACCTTGACCACAAATAGAAACAAATGAAAAGGCAGCGGTACCATTTCACACCGATCAGTACAATACTATGTTTAATAGGAAAATATCATAGAGTAAGTAATTGTGATGTTTACATGGAAGGTTTAGGGCAGAAAAGAATATATATATATACATCTCTTCCTTCCTCCAGCTTTATCCATAACCCAAAGCATCCTAATGTCGCACAATGTTTCTATGTGATAACCAATTAAAAATCAACAACTTGACAAACTTAATATGAGCAAACCCATGTCCTTTGAAGACATTTTGATCTAAGAAGTCTTAAATATAGGCAAATGAGCCTAAACCCTCATCATTAATTGATATGTGTACCATACAGATGTGGGAAGGTTTTTAAAACTATCTTTCTCTAGATTTAGGAAGGTATTCAATAGCTCATTTGTAGCCAGATAGTGAGACAACTCATGTGTAGACCTTCCTAACACCACCCTCCTATTTTATCCTGGCTTGGGACAACAATACAAGATATTCAGCACTAGGCCGCAAGCATTGGCAGAGTTCAATGACAACCAAAAGTAATTTCTTAAAAATGAAGACTTTGTCTCACATTTTACTCATCACAACCAGTAAGTAGACTCCAACATAGAATAGGATAATGCTAATTACAAATTTCCGAGTTTTCTGTAATATTCAATTATTTTTACATAAATTGCGTGCACACGTGTGCACACACACACATACACATCCACAAAAAGAAACATAACCAGAACAATTGAACTAAAAAGTTCTGTGTACATATATTATGCCAGAACAAACTTAAACAAGACCAAGGCTGGTCTATGTGCTAAACAAAATAGCAAAAGAAAATGAACAAATAAGTAGCAAACAAAAGAATTCTGATCAGTTTCATCATTCACTGAGATTAGGAACCACAATGGTTGACAATGGAAGTGGTGAGACAGACAAAGATAGTGGTTGTGGTGGCAATGATCAGCTGAGATCATTTTAAACAAAACTTATCGACAGAAAACTGGATCTTTCACATTGGGGTTCGGGGTCTGGTGTCACCCTTTGGAGGGAATTGTTTTGACTATGACAATCATAAAAAATTGGAAAATTGTTAGGATTATGTTTTGATGATTATCATCCTAAATTTATCGGTATGAAATTATAAAGGGGCCATAATCATGGTAGAATGAGTAAGAGAGTTAGACATGTATATAATCTTTTCTTTTGTAATGATTTGCTTATTGAGATGATATAGGAGAAGAGCTTAATATGTGTAACGAGCACATGTCTAGGGGGGCTCATAAGTAGGGAGAGATATAGGTGTTTAGTGTTTAGTCATCTCATAAGCTTGAAATTGTTATAATGACCAACTAATGAGAATGACTAACTCATGCTAGGATTTTCGATCATTTATCGACTATAGGTTGCATGGCATAATCATCATTAGTATAAACATTTGATCACGATATCTTAAATTATTTACTAAACTAACACTTGTGCAAGTATAAACCAATGAAGATCCATGGACTACAAGGGATGAGTTTGAAAACTTGAAGAAATACAGATCTACATGGACATCTCAAGGAATGCTTCATTAAGATTCGCACCAACTACTTAGAGAGTTCACAATAACATGAGAGTTTTCATTAAATGGTATCGATGGATGTGTTGAACCTTGTAGAGATGATACAACATTGAAAACTCTCTAAGTACAACCATTGGAACTTATACATCATCAAGGGAATTAAGTTTATAAAGATTCCAAGTGACGAAAACATCCAAGCAACCAAATTGAAGATTGAAGATTAAAGATTAAAGATTATAAATTGAAGATTGAAGAATGAGGAGTATTGAAATGGAGAACACATTGATTGGAGTTCGATCATGCGTTCGGCTACCGACGCATGGAAGAAGGGTGTTTCAACCTTCGATTGACCTTTGGTCATACAACAACCGAGAACCATGGGCTTGGAAAAGTTGTGAGGAAGCTAACTTCGGTTGCCCTTCAATTAAGGGCTCAACAACCAAACTCGGAAGCTTTGAAGTTGAAGAGGTAATGAAGCTGAATTCGGTGGGGAGTTCGGTCGCACATTCGACAGCCGAAGGTGTCTTGGGCAAACCTTCAGAAATCAATCGAAGAGTTTAGAAGCTCATATTAGATCGGTGAAGTTTGGGAAGATGATTCGGCAGTCGTTTACTCATGCATTGGCAGCCAAAGTTGATGCAACTAGTATTAAGTGAACGTTCGGGTGATTATAAATCGAACAATTTGGACAAGTTGCAAAAAACTAGCCGTTGAAAAACAAATTGGAGGTATTCAAGTCCCAACGGCTCTATGTTGGAGTGAGGTTTGAAAAGCCTACAAATAGGGTTTGGACAACCCTCATGCAATGGAATGAGCCATAGACTCTCTTAATATGAATTAAGAAGCTCAATCTTGTGTGTGGATCGATGTAATCTATAACTTGTATTAGGTGATTCATTGCGTAAATTAAGGAGAGATCTTGTATATAAGGCATTGCTCAAGATGTTGAACTAAATAGCAAACTCTGAAGGAGTTGAGAATGTATGTGTGAGCCTAGGCCTTAGAGGAAGAAGTATAGAAAGAGGAGACTCCTTCGAGTTAAAGCGTGAGCTTGTGAAGAGAGTGTAGCTTTAAGGTAGTTGCTCCAAGAGTGTTTGAAACTTGTTGCAAGACTCCTTGGCACTTGAGAAATACTTCAAAAAGAAGGTTTATAGCTCACAAAACTCCTTCGCACTCAGCGTTGGAGAAGGAAGGTTTATTGGAGACTCCAAGAGTATTAAGAGTGCAAGCTTCTTTGGCACTTATAGAGTGCTTGAAAAGAAGGGTTTTGTAAGTGCAAGATTTCTTGGCACTTGGTGCTTGTGAAAAAGGTCTTGAGTTGCTTGAAAGTTGTACAAGTTGATTGTCATACTAAAACTATGAAAATCTACCCAACTAAAAGACTTTGTAGAATAGAAGAGAGGACATACAAATTGGGAACCTCTTGAATAATTGTTTGTCTTTTCTTTTCTCTTTCTTCGTGTATGCTTGTTTTAATTTAAATACAATTGTTTTAACACACTTCACTTAACTTCCTTCAGCTTGGCTTGTTCATAGTAGAAAGCTAATTGAATCAAGCTCAAAGCTACTTTACACCTGATATGGTTTGACAAGTTTACCAACACAAGTTGTTTGTGAAATTGATCTTGTGTTGTCTCACACACCACCTATCTGATTGGGTTCATATTATTATTTATTGTCTTGCTCATACATTAATTGTGCCAACTTACTCATTTCTCACCTGCGTTTAATTTGATTATCTATTTGCGACTATCCTTTCCATGTACTTAATTTATTTAAATTGTTTCCGCTATCTTATTCCATAATTGCGATCATTATAAAGCCCTAAAGATTGTAGAGATCTAACTATTTTAATTGAGTGTTCATAGTTAGTTTTTCTCGTGTTAGGTGCTCCTTCACAGGGTGAATTAGGCAATCACTTTAACAAATACTCCAATTAAATTACTAGTTATAGAATTAAATGGAAGTAAATAAAACTTAGATCAAAATTATAATACAAGAAGGGGATAAACATGGATTAGATACTATTTACAGGATGAAATTGATAAAACATCCTGTATATAAGCAACATAAATTGTAATAAAAGATCCTACCACTAATTGGTTACACCAAAAACACCTTGTATTACATATCTTTGTTACTTACGACCCTTCCTCTATTTAAAGTGAGAAGTGCTACTAAAATAACTAATATCAACAAAATAAAAAGATATAAACAACAAAGATAAGACAACACCATGAACTAATAAGTACCCACTAATCATTTGTAAAAAATCTAATTCAAATAAGATTATAAGCATCTTGAGTTAATCACAAAATCTAGGTATCTAATTTAATTACGAGTATATTTTAGGTTAAATTCATATTTCGATGTATTCAACTCACAAGTCAAGTAGAAAAAGTAATTTAAAACAATTAATAAAAATTGAAATTTGAAATTTTCGTGCAAAGTACCGGTGGTCGACTAGTTCCTAATATGTTCCAAGTACTAGCTTAATAATACTACCAAAATATGGGCTAAGGCTTCCATACCTCAGGGACTACAGAAAATATAGGAACATATGCATCAATTGAGATCAACTGATTAAGAACAACTGTTGCCTCCTCCAAGTAATTATCCACTTGAGTATCTTCGATCTCCTACAAAATTATTCATGAACAAATAATTTAAAGACATCCAAGATGGAAACAATAAAATTAACCTGATTATGCATGAACTAATAAATGAAAGAGAACATTCTTACTGATGATAAGGCTTCATTCCCCTGAACACCTCTTACTAAAAGCATAAGGCGGTGCAAGGATCTCAAGTTCATCAAGTCTTCTTTATCCACTAAAAATGAAGTGAATGGGAGAGCAGAAGTGATAGAGCCCAAGGTCAATATATTGAGTCCGTCAATACCCTACAATAAGTTAATCAATGGAAGAAGTTGATTAATATTTTATTTTGCATCAACCCTATGGCAAAATATCTGCACATCAACGCAAATTCATACCTTAACAAATTCATCGAGAAGTATTTCCCTCACAAATTCACCCTGGAGACAGAGTTTTCTTTCATTTCTTTTATAATCACAGGTTAAAGCAAGCAGTGGTCAAGTACTACCTTCTCAGTCAATGTAAAAGACATTAATTGCTTCATAAGAACTCTTTGATCTCCTTTTCCATCTTGTCTTTTTCCCATTGAATGCTCACTTCTTGCACGAAGTGACTGAAATAAATAGCAAGAAAAACCTTAAGATCACTTGCATGATGACTAACATAATCAGACAAACTATAAGCATAGAACATTCAAAGCTTAAACTAAAAGCTCCACATTCAAATGACATTCTAAATTGTTCTTCAACATCGTAAAACATATTAAAACATCCCCTCACAGGTATGACGTATCTATATCAACACCTAACTTAATACTGACGAAGTTGAGGCCTAAAGCACCGTCTAAAACACCGTCAATAAAAGTTGGAGGCCATAACCACTATTTAGCTATTCGATAACAAAGATACTATCCATGGGAAACTTATATAAAGGTAGACCTTTCTAGAAATTTTACTTATTTTTTGGAGGATTTGTTTGGTTTTTCCCTTATAGGGGCAATTTTGTAAGTGCATAAAATTACCACTATTGTAAAACCCACAACGCTATCAGCTCACCGATGAAAACTCACAATGGTTAAATGAGTTTACACTTCACGAATATATTATCGAACTTGTGTTGGAACATGCCCTTTCACAATTATGGCTTGGGTGGCCCAACATATGGGATCTCACATGAATGGTGGTGTTATATCTTGGACTTTTTTATTTCAATTTTTGATGATGCAACATAGTTTATGTTGTATGCATGGAGTTTTTGCTTCATATCTTGGATGAATTTGAGCAAGCTAATTAAAAGTTGGATCATGATTGGATTAATTCGAAATGTTGTAATATTTTTTATTGTATTTAAACATGTTGTGGTAGGCATGTTGTGGACTTGAAGTCTTTGGACTTTGTACTTTGTCCCTGATCTTGAAGTCTCGGGATTGGACTTGAACATGAGCTAAAACTTTGATGAAATCTTGGAGAGCGGATTGTCTATGTGGAGCCTATAGGTTTGGACTTAATTGAATTTGAAGTTGAGTGAGAAATTAGAGTTGGAGGTTGGAGGAACTTCAACATTAGTGATTCAAGTGCTTGGATGTTGGACAAGCTATGAACTTATATCGCTATAAATAATGAGTTTGGTTTATGTTATGGATTTGGAGCTTCAATGTGAAAATCAAGTAACAAAAAAGAGAAGTTTGATAATTGAGATTCCGAATTGGGTATGCTTTGATAAAGCCACATTTGTCAATCTCTCAACTTTCGGATTCAAGAGAGTATGCTTCGATGAGTGATTGTATTTACACCCCTTGAGTGATTATGTTGTAAAAGATTTTGTTGATCTCGTGAAGAATTGTTTGTAAACAAGATTGGGTGATACTTGAGGTGTGGATTGTGATTGTTGTAGTGAGTGTTAGTTTGGCTTGTGAAGTCAAGCTTAAGGTCAAAAGGTGAAGGACAAGCTTGTGGTTTATAAAGCCAGCTTGGGGTTGACCTTGGAGAAGGACAAGTAATCTTGTGAAGCACTTGGATGAAGCTTGGTGAAGTACAAGTGGGGGTAATACTTGCATTCGTAACAATCAAGGTTTGACCACAGTAAAGCATAAAAGACTTACCTAACCATAGGATATAGTGGTGTAAAAGAGAGGAATACAAGTTCAAAATGTCTTAAAATATCTGGTGGGCAATGTTTGTATTTCTTACCTTATCTTGATTAATCTATTTTAGTTAATTTATTTCTCACACATCTAATGTATAGTTTGACAAGTTCGCCAATACATAAGATTGGTTATAAATTTTTTAATAGATCATTTATTGATTTGCTAGATTTATACTCAAACTTTTCGGTTAAATATTTATAATCAAAATCATTTCATATTTCATGATCAGTTTTAATTAAGATCAGATTGAAGTCTTTAAATTTGATTAATCACATATTGTGCTTTGGTGTTAAGAGTTCTTGCCTCCATCCGACTCTACCACATGGAAGAGGTGAAAATAAGTTAAGTTGATCGGTTTTGAAAGCACCGCAATCATAAAGATATATACAACCCAATTACCACCATTTTGTTCTACAAATTCTCCCCTCCCACCTTCAAAACTCCAGGAGCTATTCTTTCATGATCCATTTAGTTGGGATGAAAAATATAGAAAAATCATAATTGGTCAAACCTAGAAGGAGTATTTTATATTTTCTTTTATAAGAAAAATTAGTTTGCATTTAATATACTCCATAAAAAATTGATCGAGATTTAATATATTTGGTGTGGAGAATGATCATAGTTGCCCATATTTAGTCACCAATTTGAAAAGAAAATTCTTATTTTTTCTTTCTCAAAACAAGTTACGAAAAAAATTTTTGCCTATGGGAAACCACTTAAAAAGAGATCATGATCATTTTTTCAAAAAATCTATTGAATTTAAACTAACAGTTTTATGATCTATTGAATTTAAACTAACAGTTTTATGAAATATATTGAACGTATACTACTTTTTTAGGATTGACCACTTATAATTTGCTAGATTTATTCATGGCAAGCACCTAAATGCTCATGGATACTTCTTTCTCACTAACAAACCTATGCCATAACAGCTTTAAACTAACAGTTTTATGAAATATATAGAATGTATACTACTTTTTTAGGATTGATCACTTATAATTTGCTAGATTTACACCTCTTGTGCCAACTAAACAAGCTAAGGCGAAAACATTTCATGGCAAGCACCTAAATGCTCATGGATAGTTCTTTCTCACTAACCAACCTATGCTATAATGTTAGAATAATTTTATAATAACATGAGAAGGCTTTAATTTTTACATATGAACTGAGATAATGAGATGAATTTCTACATGTTAGATTTTCATGTTTAAATAAATGACCTTTGAAGCATATGTTTAAAGTATTGGATTTTTTTGATAGTGATTACCAAATGGTTTGTTAAGATGTTTAAACACTGGAGGGCAGATTTGAAGTTTGGAGAAAAGAGGTTAGTGATTTATTGCATGTCCAAGTGTTTGATTTATTTACTCAATGACTATGATGCTAAAATTAGAGTAAGGCACTAAGGTGTATAATAAAAGCTTATTACATATAATAAGTAATTATGACCTAGTTAAATAAAGATTGGATATGTAGTTGCCCCTATAATTATTTGATGCAGTCTTTTTGAGCGATGTGATTTTTGAAGGTCAAGATCACACATAAGAAGTGTCTCTCTTGTGGCATCACAAAGAACTGTGCTTGCACATCCAAAGAATATTAGCGGTATAAATCTAATTCTAGAATGAAGTTATAAGCTTAGGGAAAATTATTGAAACCCAAACTTGCATGCAGGAAATAACAACTGTATTCATTTTGTTTGATCATAAACAAAATCTACATTTAAATTATAAATTTTATATAACATCTTATAGCCTATGTCCACAACATTTTGACGTTCCTCCTCTCCTCTTTGAATTGAAACAACAAGAGATACTATATTTCCCCACTATTGTATCCAAGGTTGAGACTCGCCGGTGAAGTGCTTTTGCTAAAAGTCACGATATGTCGCTGAAATGTTTGCGGCATATCATGTAAAATAGAAAACAGCAGCCCGGAATGAGTGAGAAGTAGAAGAGTTGCGTAGGGTTGCGAGCTGGCGGTCTGCAGACCTGTGTTTGGGGGAGCAGGGAAGGATGTTTATTTTTTATTATTTTTAAATAAACTTTTGCTTTTGAGTATAATTTTTTTTCTCTTTTAAATATGCTCTTAGAGTTTATGTTCATAAATGGAAAGTATTTAGCATTTGATATCGATTGTTATAATAGTTTAATTGATTTGATTATTAATTTGTATTTAATTATTATTTTATTATTATAAAATATTAAAAATAATATTTGTTAATTACAATCAATTATTTAGTGATTTAAATTGACTATTAAATTAGTGTGATTGATTGGATTATTATTTATTATTAATAGTAATATAAAATATTGACCAATTATTTTTTATACTATTAATAATCTAATGATATTTTATTATATTTATTATATTTAGGTTTCAATTAATAATCTCATAAATAATTTTTAAGTTATGAAATATGTTGACTTGTAATATATTCAATTAATGTGTGTTTATGTGTGTAATATTGAAATGGTTTTGTCTATTTATACTAAATATTATAATCCTATTTTACCAATATCGGTCAATTTCCATATATCTTCGATATTTCTTAGACATTTCAGAAATGGTTGACATGAGACCGATCTTAATTGTATCTATAAGATGTTTCCCTACATTATGGTAGATTGCTGTAACGCAAGGAATATGTATTTATGCTCATTTAGAATGGACTACAGCCCTACACATCCATTTCCACAACATCAATATAGCTATGCTCAACTCTTTTTGGTATCCAACATCTAGTCCCACAGGGAAAGGCTTATGCTAGTATAATAGCAGTCTTATAAAACTTTTCCTTTTTTTGTAATTATTTATTTATACAACATCAAAAAGAAAGCAGCTCCTTGTTTGGTCCATCCCAAAACAAACAAATGGTACATATCCACACATCTATGATTTTTGAACTGATCCTTCTGAAGTTCTTGATAAACTCAATAAATCATTTGCCTGATCTCTTTTCATTTTTTTTAACAAATTGCGGTTGAAACATTTCATATTTCTCCCACCTTTTTTAACACTATTAAACTTTTTACCACTACTAAGTTGAATATATAGAAAACAGAAACGTTAACAAAAAGCATACAAGGAATTCTTCCTTGACCTCATACAGAGATACGAGGAACCAGAGTAAGGACTTTCAGCAAAATGTTAATGTATTAACTTTAATAAGGAAATATTGAGGTCTCTGTCATTTGTAATGGCTCTTTAACTTCTCTCGTACTTCCAATAGTTCTAAACTGCTTACCGAGAATGTCACACTAGACTGCCAATTTCAATGACACTACATAGATGAAAAGCCATCTTATAAATCAACACAACTATTTTATTTCCTATCAGAAGGCAGATCATGTCTCATCATGCATATCCTCTATAATCTCTGCATATAATCGTTGCAGCCCTTCATATTTTTTAAATTTCCAATTCACTTCCTCAGAAACTATATGAAAGCAGTTTTTGACGTAAGTTTATTCTTCAAACAAGTGATTTTACCTCACTCAAGAGAGATTCTAGTCGATCAATCCTGAAATTACCTCCCTGACAAGTTAACAATGAAAACTTATAGTAGTTGCAAGACAACGAAGATCTGGTAACAGGTAATCATAAATCAAGAAAATTACAAGCTCTAGCAAAATTAAATTAGCAAACTGAACCTTGTACAATAGAGCATGCAATGTTGACTTCAGTTTTGGAGAGCTATCTGTCAACACCTTTCGTGCAATCCATGGGTATGAACTACTTAAGACCTTGTAATGTGGGTCAAAACTGATTGCGATACCCTCCAAAACCGCAAGACTAAGAAAACAAGAACAAGAAACTAAAATAATGAAGCTTGTAAAACACCTATAAGCTTGACCATGCTTATCCACATCAAAAATGGAAGAATTACCTTCTAATAACAAGAGAAAAGTAAGATGGTATCTGAAACTTGAACTTGTACCTGAAACATCAATGCAATCCAGAGTCTTAAAGGGATCAAAAGACCAAAAAGTAGAAATCAACAAATAAGAAATAAAATGAAGCAAGGTTTTTCATGTTAGATATCGGTATCATGTGGATGATCCTCTTGGAGACATATCGAAGATACATTAGAAATATTTCAGAGATATTTGCAAATTAACTGATATAAGTAAAATATAATTACAAATATTTAATAGAAACTGAGTGCACACAAAAAAACCATTTCATGATAGTAATCAAATAATAAATAATAACAAATGAATTACACTAATTTAAGAATTATTATAGAATACTCAGCAATTTTTTGAATAATAAAAATATATTTTCAATATTTGATAATAGTAATCAAATAGCAAATAAATTTACAATATTTCACAATAGAAAGTCAATTCCACTAATCTAATAATCAATAAGAAAAAACACTAATTTTTTTAATTAATAAAATAAATTTCAACATTTCATAATAATAGTCAAATAACAAATAATAATTGAATTAATAATACCAATTTAACAATTAAAAAAAATAATTACTACTTAACACTATAAGGGATGTATTTTCCTATCGGTCAACTATAAGCTTGTGAAGTTTTTGCCCAATCCAACTGAGTCCACTAAGTGGAAGGTTCAATAAAGGGATGTATTTTATTATCAGTCAACTATGCTTGTGAAGCTTTCATTTACAATCTTGAGCAAATTCAACATTTCTACCACCTAAAAAAGAAAATAAAGAAATCTAAGCGCGAAGGTTCTAGCATGAAAAAATGGATTGATGGATTGATATTTATTGGTCATTATATGCAATGATGTTCGCTTCACAATTCCTATGTAGAGTTGTTTAGTGATTAGTTATAATTATTTAGATATTGTCTGAGTGGGTCATAATGGGTGTATTTTATTCACCCATTCAAGGATGGTCATATCAGATTTTGGTTTCATTTTGGAGGAGTTTTTCACATCTATTTTTTATTCTTTTGGAAGCTCTTAAAATTTTTTATTTTCTCAAGGTAGATCAATAGGAGATTGAAGATTCAAAAGGAGATTGAAGACTAAAGAGTAGGAGGGAAATTGCTTTAAAAGATTGGATCATAAGAGTTTTCTTCTTTTTTTTCTTTTCTTTGTGTTTTATTGAATTATTATTATGAATCTTTTAAATTCTAGTTATTTGGTTCTATTTTCTTATTTTATGTGGTAGATTAGTTTATACTAGAGAGTATGTAGATCTTAAACCAATGACTTGATATTTTATATTAGTTGAAGTTTATATTATTATTTTTTTATGAGTTATGTTTTATTTTGCTTACTACTTTTATTTATTTGATTAATTGTTGAAGCATAGTGAGGTTTCAAAGAGAGAAACTATGTTAAATAAATAAGTAAATGATCAAATGATTATGCTCTGCCTATAGGTGATCTAGAAAGCATATCCATAAATTGAATGTGATTAGTTTGAATAAGAGTCGTTGGATATTTTTGTATTCCGTTTAAATCTTAATTTGAATAGGAGGGATATAACGAATTCATAAATTTTAATGCATCTTAATTGAAGTTGATGGAGAATAGACCGGAGCAGGGATAGTTAAAATTAATTGATTTCTAAGATAGTTAATTAGCCCCGAACAGTGATAGTTAAATAATAATTAAAGTTGATGGAGAATAGCCCCGTTAATAATTGGTTTAAGTTAAATTGAATCTCTAGCATATTATTCGCATATTGAGAAAAAGCACGACTTTAGATTAAATTCTTATTTTCTTTTTAGATTCATTTCAGATGAAAATTTAGTTAGATCCGAATCACAAAAAAAATCATTTAATCTTGCATTAGATAATTTAGTTTGAGATTTTTAATTGAAAAATACTTAGTCTCTATGGGAACATACTCTATTCATCACTAGATTACTTGATCAACTCGTACACATGCCATTATATTAAAGTAGTATCAAGTTTTTGGCGCCATTACTGGGGACTAGTTTTTACTTCTCAATTAGGATAATTAGACTAGTTGTTTAGAGTTTTTCTTAACTTCTTCCTTGAATGTTTTCTTTTTATTTTTAGGTCAATTTCTTCGGTGAATCCTGGTTCATTGGATGAACCACTTGAAGAACCTGATTTGAAAATAGAAAGGACATTGAACAACATCAAGAAAAACAAAGGCTTACTTGCAAGAAGTACTCGAGGCTCAAAATACGAAGGAATGATAGACAATGTCCCACTTAGGTTATTGAAGGATTATACAACTCCTTCACTAAATGGGATAGTTTCTAGTATTAGGAGGCCGGTGATTACTGTAGCTCAATTTGAAATCAAACTGGCTACCATCACTATGATTCAATAGATGGCACAATTCCATGGTCTTGCTCATGAAGATACTTCACTCTATCTTGCAACTTTCTTAGAGATGTGAGACACTTTCAAGTATAATGGAGTGGCAAAAGATGCTATTAGACTTAAACTTTTGTCCTTTCTCAATGAAGGATAAAGCTAAGAGTTAGTTAATCTCTTTACTTGATAGATCAATCACAACCTGAGATAAAATGACCCAAAAATTTTTGGCAAAGTACTTTCCTTTTGGAAAAACATCAAAAAATAAAAGAGATTACTATGTTCTTTCAAGAAGAGTTTGGAAGTTTACATAAGGCTTGGGAGTGATATAAGGAGCTATTACCAGTATGCCCTCATCATGGTTTGCCTAAATGATTGCAAATTCAGATATTTTATAATGGAGTGAATTCAAGTACAAAACATGGTGCATGCATCTTCTAAAGGTATTCTCATGAAGAAATCACATGAGGCAACCCATAAGTTAATTGAAGAGATGGCATCACTGATCGCCATCCAGCTAGAAGAATAGGAGCAGTTCAAAAAGTGGATCCTTATACAGCTATCAGTGCACAGTTAAAGGTCCTCAAAGTAGGTAAGTTTGTTTTTCCTGCTGATTGTATTGTGTTTGACATGGAGGTAGATCATGAAATCCCAGTTATATTAAGTACACCATTTTTTGCTACTAGTGGTGTTTTAATTGATGTTGCAGATGTAAATCTTATTTTAAGATTAAATGATGAACACATAACTTATAATATTTATGAGATGATGAAATACCCTAAATCTACCTTTTCTTATCCTTATTTTCAAGTTGATTTATTTAAGGAACTGATTAAAGAGTTTTAGGTAAAAGGGGTAGATGATAAATTTATAGATTATGAACTTGTGGATACCAATAGTGATATAGGAAGTGATGACATTGCACGCTCAGATTTGGGAGATCCTTAACAATCTATAGTGTCGAAATGACACAAGACGAATCGAAAGGAGGATATCCAAAGGAGTCTACTCCTAAATTGGAGCACAAAACTCCTCCTTATTTTAAATACACTACAACCACAAAGGCATTTGAATCAAGCAATACAAGAAGTTGATAAATTGCTTGATGTAGGTATTATCTATCCTATCTCTCATAATGCATGGATTAGTCTAGTTCAAGTAGTTCATAAAAAGGGTTGTATGACATGATTAAAAATAAGAATAATGAATTAATTTCCACTGGGACTATTACTGGTTGGAGAGTTTGCATTGACTATAGAAAATTGAACGATGCCATTAGGATAGACCACTTCCCCTTACCTTTAATTAATCAAATGCTTGTGAGATTAGCTAATCATGATTTTTACTACTCCAATAAATATTCCGGGTATAATCAAATTCCCATTGCACCAAAGGACCAAGAAAAGACTATATTTACTCCTTATGGCACCATAATGCACTTTGGACTATAATGCATTTTGGATATATTCACAACTTATGTTCAAGCTTCATCATCCATAAGTTAAAGTTTTATCATCAAAATAAGATAATTCAATAAGCTCTATGATACCATCCTACATAAACTTCATTTGACTTAAATGACCAGACGATCAATACATGGGAAGATTGATGACGTTAACAATGATTTCAAGAGGTTAATAGAGTTAGATTTATTGAAGGTAGTGGTCGCTTCACTCACAAGGTTCATTTAGTCATCCGCTGCCTTTGAAGCCAATAACACCTACAATCAAGTTGATGCTATTGATCTCTAGCCATCATTGTTTATGCCATTAGTCTTATAGATATACACTTTGCGAACTTCTAACTAGGCTCATAGAAAGCTACAATATTCAACAAATGTAGAAAGAACACACAAGAATATGAGGATTTACCAATTTTAAAACTAATTCAACATGCAAGACCCCTCTTATCTAGCCATATATGTTTTTCATTTTCTAAAATCTATGGCCAAGTGATGGATACCTGTTCATTGACTTTGATAACCAGGTTTAAGACTCCAATGACAAAGACGTAGAAACCTATATTCTCAAGCTCCAAGAAGCATGAGCAGCAGCAGCAACAACAACAACAACAACAACAAGAAGAAAGCAGCAACGTAGGCAAAACAAAAATAACTAGACTTTATTCAATAATTAATCATCTGCACATGACGACCTCCTAATATATATAATATGACTTAATTAAACTATAATAATTGGTGGATTCTTGAGTTTTGAAATCAACCAATTAGCGGATTCTTGAGTTCTGAAAGCAACCAAGGAAGTATTATACCATAGTTGAACTCGTACTTTAACAAGAAGAGTTGTCGCTGAACTGCAAATTGCAAAGTGAAAAACAGCAGCAACACAAGTATGGCCAGACAAGCACAATCAGGAGAACTGCTGCTCAATCCCAAAAGCTTGATGTCGCCTAGGTCTAGGAAGCAAACCAGTGCAGAAAACTGATTAACAACCAGCTTTGTTGCATGATGAAATCCAGGAAATATAGATGGTCTTGGGGTGGTGATGGGGGAGATAAATCACAACTTCCGATGTTGAAAAACAAAAAAGTTGGATGAAGGTGGTGGTGCAGACACAGGGAGAATCAATGGCTGTCATACCAATTGATGGATACCTGTGTATTGACTTTGATAACCATGTTTAAGACTTCAACAACGAAAGCAGTAGAAACCTATATTCTCTAGCTTGATGAAGCGTGTGAACAGCAACAAGAAGAAAGCAGCAACTTAGGCAATACACAGAAAACTTGACTTTCTTCAATAATTAATCATCTAGTGCATGACGACCTCCTAATATATGTAACATGACTTAGTTAAACTATAGCAATAACTAATATACCCTTCACCAAAACATCAAAAAATAGAACAATTAATAACTGACCAAAATGTCCCTAATTAATAAAACATAAACAGAAATTAAAATATAAATAACTAAGACATTATCTTAGGGAACTTTTATTCTAATATAATTAGGAAACTACTAAAATTAAGAAATCGTCCATCATCACCAAGAAGCTAAAAATTAAAGTTGACACTTTGGGCCAATGTGGCATATAAGTTAATAGTTAGATGTAAATCCAGTTGCACATTATAGTTAATCTCAATTGTTTTTTGCAAGTTATAAAACTATTATATCTAATAATGATTGTTGATGAACGACTTAAGAGTTGCTAGGCTTATAATTTACATACCCCATGACCCCATGCTAGCGCACAACCCCATTAGTGATTTTTCCTACTAAGTGATCTTTTGCCATCTATCACACTCTCCCTTCACATTTATAGAGGTGGAAACTCTATCATCTTCCTATACATGATGATTATGTACAAACACATTTAAGATTAAAAACCTGATGATTTAAGGGAAAAAACTTACATTGTCCGGCCTAATTTTTCCGAGAGATCACCAAAGCTTATGTTACGAACTCCTTTATTGACGGCATTTTCAAAAACTCCTATTACAATACTGAAGGTAAGGGAGTGGCTTGTCACCTGTCTATATAATTTGTTGTTATACAGATATGATAGGGGAAGAACCTGTTATAGCTGTAGTCACTTGATCTTTCTGTGCAGTTGGTGGAAGAAGCCTACAAAAATATGCCAATTAGACAAATATTATCTGCATATATCCACCACATTTTCATTGCTTAAGGTTGGCATACCCAAGAGTAACAAAATCTTTGGCCAAAGCGTCGAAATCACGATTGACAAGATGGAGGCAGGCTTCAATGAATCCATCTCTCAGATCTTCTCTGAATTCACCCATCATCCCAAAATCTGTATATAAAATGAGAAGAGAGAGTATTTTTCATGAAAACAAAATTCCCTATTGGAAAGGAAACCAAACTATAGAATACCTAAGTATGCAAGCTTCCCATCATCGGTTCTTAGCAGGTTTCCAGGGTGAGGATCAGCATGGTAGAAGCCATACTCCAAAAGCTGAGTGAGCGAACAATACACACCTACCTGTAAGATATACAAAAAGTCAATTAACTACAAGTATCACAAAGCATAAAACCTGTAAATATGAATTCTTTAACAAGAGAAAATAAGGACACACAAAAAGATAATATTTTGTCCTTCCATATCTTCACCTCGACCAGGTAAAGGTCCTTCACCTCAGACAATTTTTTACCCTAAGAAAGAAGCACAAAAGAAAAAAAAGATTTTCAATGAGCTGCAATATCATGAATTATAAATCATAACATAATAGTTTTTTTACCTGCACCCATTCCATGATAAGGACTCGCCTACTAGTTTTATCCAAATACATGTAAGGCACACACACATCTTGTAGCTCCCCATACAACTTTCTGTTATCCAACACAGATGTCATCTTTTTTGACCAATAACAGTTTTTTTATTTTTTTTGAAAAAAAATCATTAAAGAATAGATTAATAATATATGTTACTGTTACTCTTATTAACCCATTAAATTAAACGAAAGAATACAGTCCAAAAATGTTAATCCAAACACTTAGCTTAACATTTGTTTAATATATTGCTATCTAGAAGAAGTGATTTACCAAAACAAATGAGCATATATTCAATAATAATGGTAAAGAAGACCTAATTTAAGTTCTTATAACTAGTAATTTTTTATTGACATTTCAATTCCGTTTCTTCAAAACCATGCAATCCCATGTGATGCATGGAAACGACTACTATGATAGTCTAAATCTTCTCTTTACACCTTATCCCGAAAAGAGTTGAGAGCATGGACCCTAATCTATGATTCATTCATTACAAATGGCCAAGTTTTGTCTGCAGGATGCCTAGCACTTACACCAACCCTCCTCACCCAGACTTGGGAGTTAAAATGATGGCTTAATCAGGACAACAAACTAGGAATCAAGCTATCATGTAAATTGTGATCTAATAGCCGGACTGCTTATGAACAGCTTAAATTAATGACATTTGCAAAAGAATCTTAAGAACTTGCATTAGGGCCATTTTTATAAATAATATGGATCCACAATGTGACCACCAAAATAGCCTGTAAGCAACTGAAACTCAAACAATTATTGAACACTTCAAAAAATCCAATCTAGGCTGTTAATGTAATCTAAACAACCAAGATAACCAACAAACTGTCAAGGTTGATTGTAAAAAAAATTAAATTTTGGGTATCAATGTAGGCCTTGTTATACAAGAAGTGATGGTGGCGGCCATAGTGGTGGAGGTAGTCGGTGATTATAAGGCGTCGTCTTATAAAAACTTATATTAGGAGCTTTTTAAAATTTTCTTTATATTTTCGTCTATAATTTTAATTGTAATTAGAATTGGGTTTTGTTTTGGACTATTTTGAATTTTTCTTATAAAAATTGATTACCCCATACATTTCTATTAAATTTTGCATGATGATGGATTAAAGATTTCAAGTTTCTACTCTTTTTGGTTGTACATCATAGTTTATCTCTTTCAATTTTGCGTCACTGCCATCCTCTCTAAACGGTTACAGTAGTGGAAGTTTGAACTACTTAATATTCTCTAAGAAATCTGTCCCAACCAAGTTTGACTGCCAAGTGCATCCTTGTATTATCAAAATTTGAACTTGGATCAAATACAACCTTCTCTTAAAGCTGATTATTAATGATTACTACCAAGATCCAGTCTCTTTGAGATATCTCAAAGATCTCTTATCTTGAGCCATATAATAAGAAACCAAGATCGATCTCAGAAGGTGAACCTAGATTTCATTGAAACTTGAGGGGGGAAAACCATCCAATTAAGTAAGCACTGCAAATATAGCAAAGAACGTTATTGCTTTGGGGAAAAAACCAATGAAGGTTGCACCTGAATTTTAGTCCATTCCTAGCTTCTCTTCTGTAGTCCATCTCCTGCATTCAACGTGATTCACCTGTTTTCAATGTGAAGTGCTAAGAATATATTTAATGTGTACTACTCATGTTATGTACTAAGTTATGTATCACTATCAAACTAGATCCAACCAAATCTTATGCACAAAACAAAAGACTCAATCATAGCCAAGTTTTTGCATCAGTAATATAATTCTTTCGAACAATAAACTGGATAATTAAAATTTACCAACATATCAATCAAAAGATAATTTTGAAATGAGACTTTACAGTACTGTTTCACAAATTACTGACCAATCCTAACTTTAAAGCAATAACTTTCCAAATGAATGGTTGCTATTAGATAGAGGCATAGTATACTGCTACTAAATGAGCAAGACAACTACAAAAAAGAAAAAACTCCGATAAAGAGATAGTAAGTTTAAACGACAAACCCGAAAAAGGCTGGATGCCCATTCATCAACAACAGCCTGCAAGTAAAATTAAAAATTACAACATCAGCAGCATTTATTCAAAAGGAAAATTATTCTTCATGTAGGTACCAAACCAACTATGTCTTAAAGTAATCATCATGAACAAGCTAAGAAATGAAGCAAAAAGCATGACAGACATTATTAAGAACACCTGAAGATCAGTGTTGAATTTGCCAAGACGTCTTATCAAGCCTGCCAGGTAGCGCAGGATAAAAATATCTAGGGAAATCGCTGCTTGAACACCAGGTCTCTGAACTTTGACAGCCACTACTTCTCCATTGGAACATAGTCTAGCCTGATAAACCTGATAGCATAAAAGATATCTCATTATAGTACATAATTCTGAACAACTTTAATCCTTATCATTCACCATTGTCAACCAACTAACCTGACCGAGCGATGCCGCAGCAATAGGCTGAGGTGAGATTTCTGAGAAAAGCACATCAATTGGCATTCCAAGCTCCTTCTCTATTAAATCAAAAGCGAGTTCAGTTGAGAAAGGAGAAATCTGGTCTTGCAACAATGACAACTCTTCTAGGTAAGCGGGTGGGATAACATCCTTAAGAGAGAGAAAGCAATCATTTAGGAAACAATGGAGAAAATAGAGATAATAGAACAGGCTAAGAAAGAACTAACTCACAGGACGAGACGAAACTGCTTGTGCAATTTTGACAAAAGCCTACAGAATGATAACACTAAAACAGTGTAAAACATTGATGCATTTTTCTAGGGCTTTCAAAGAGAAAAGCAAACCAATCTAGTTTCATAAAGTGAAAACTCAGCAGGACTTGTCGTAAAGTACAACAAATGGAATCAAAGTAATAAACCTTCTGTCAACTTGACAATTGATGAAGAACTTTTCATTGGCTGTTATTCAATCATTTTCTACCAAGAGGTGTTTAGAAAACAATAAACTATGTTATATGCCTTTCATCAAATAATAATATTTAGCTACAAGTTGGAAACATGATCATGGTCAGATGATTAGATATCCATTGGAAAAAAATAGCTCCCATGAGATTACTAAGTTGTATCCATCTTACCATAATATAAAAACCAAGAAAAGTCACCATAATTTGCTAAGTCTGTGTAATGACTATTTTTTTTAGTTACTTTTATGAAAATTGAATGAGTTAATTTAAGTGTTGTTAGGACTTAACTAAGTGGAACTAGAGTGATTAATTAGTGATCAGTGTTTTTATTTAGTTAAATAGAATCTTATTGGATAAGAAGGAAAGTGGAAATGGAAATGATTAAAATAGTCTTTCTAGAAACATCTAAAAAAGAAAATTCTAGAAAATTTAAGGGAGAAGAACTTTGGAATAGTTTAGGATAATTTCTAAATGAATAATCTACTTGGCAAGTTTAAATTGGTCAAAAGAGGAGGCAAATCCTACTTAGTTCATATGTTAATGCCACAACTACCTTGTTCCATGTTGCAACCATTTGTCATGCATTAGATCAGATTGTAGCATGTTGTTTATTGTTGGTTTCATTGTTGCCACCCATGTAATCCATGTTTAGGAGATTTAATCTCATTTTAGGATTCACTCATGTAGTTCCATGTAGGGATCCTTGTTGCAGTTAAACTTTGTTAATCGGTTTAGGGTTGTACTAAACTCATGTAGCATGTATTACAGTTAACGTCTCAGCTAACTTGTTCCATGTTTACGGTCTTAATCATTAACAGATGTTAAATAAATAGAACTAAATAGATTTCAAAACAAATCAGATAACCAACCTAAACACCAAACAACAGGACAAGATAGATCATGAACATGCCTAAACATACTTTAATAGATCCTACTCTCAAACAAACAAATGTAAACCGACATAGAACACACCTTAAAAGACTTTAAGCAAACCTAAGACACACCCTAAGCATAACTAATAGGCTGATTACGACAAGATAGATCATGAACATGCCTAAACATACTTTAATAGATCCTACTCTCAAACAAACAAATGTAAACCGACATAGAACACACCTTAAAAGACTTTAAGCAAACCTAAGACACACCCTAAGCATAACTAATAGGCTGATTACCAAAACAATAACACAGGACAGACCTTAAAATTAAGAACACAAACCCTAAACATATTAGACAGCAAGGTCTAACTGCAATAAGAGCCTCTAACTTGTAACTACATGAGTGACAGTAAGGGAATTTGCGACCACTACATGCTACGACTTACTTCAATGCATGATAACTGCATGAATGCAACCTGGAGCAGGCAGCTGATATATTAGCACATAAATATTCATGATCTACACATAGAAATTACATGAACAGTGCATAATCATCACATAAATATAGCTTTTAGCAAGATAACCATAGATGTAGATAAAGTTTCCAAGTAGTTAACAAGCATCAAGGATGAGATCAATTGACATGTGAACCAATCATTGATACTAAACAGATTAACTTAAACATGGAGGACATCAAAATGATGAGGGCTTGCAAAAGGAAAAAAAATAGTTAATATATAGAGGGAAGAGGACAGAGTCAGTAGATTGGAGTGGAAAGTTTGAAGCGATAAATAGAGAAGTGAACTGAACAGAATTCGACTTATCTCCTCGTACATCATCCATCCCCTATTTATTACAAATGCAGATCAATCTCCCCTATCAAGCATTTGCCATCCCCTATTTATTACAAATGCAGATCAATCTCCCCTATCAAGCATTTGCCACAAGGTTGTTAGGCCAGCTTTATTTTCAAACCCCCACAAATACAAATAGTAACAGCATCCTTAACAAGCAACTAGGAAAACTAACTAGTCTCATTCAAACATCTATTTCCACGATATCCCCTTTCAGTTAGGGGTTTGTAGCATGGACCCCAACCCTGTGGGCCCTTTTATGGTAGACCTTGATGACAGGTGGTCATCCAGGTTTACCACCATCGGATTCTATACGTGAAGTAACATAGTATAGAGAAATCTGATTCCCATATTTAAAACTAGTATTACTAATAATAATTAATAAGAAATCTAATTAACTAGAAGTAGTAATGTGCATGTCAGTTATAAGGATAGATCTTAGTTTTGGGTATGTATTCATATCACATTCTTAGCTTCATATGTAATTTAGCAGTGGTCGAGCAATAAATCCAAATTTTAATATGTCATCACAAAACCAAACCAAAGTAACATAAATTCCCTAATTCTTAACCTACATCAAGTAGGCTCTAGACACTATAAACAAGACTCTTTTATTAAAAGTATATGGTCGTCCTCAATGTTGGCAGATATTTTCGTAGCAGGTACAAAAAATTTTAGATAATATATGATTCTTGACATAATTACCAAAAAAAAAAAAACGCCTAGAAAAGACTTACAGGACCGAGTTCAACTAATATCCTCCGAAGTTCTGATGCTCTGACCTGCGAATACAACCAATTACAAAATGCTTTAACTGAATAACAGATTCAATTACATAACAAAACGAGAAAATAGGGGAGGGGGTGGAACGTGAACCTTAAACAACTGTTCCGATCGGTCCAAGAGGCGGTCGATGTAGCGCAGGGCGAACCAGCGGCCAAAGGTGGTGGCGATGTGGAAGAGGCGACGGGCGAGGAGGAGGGGCTTGCGACGGTAGATGGAGGAGATCTTGCTGGGGTCGTAGTCGATGAGGTCGTCGGCAGGCGAAGCGCCGGAGCTCTGGAAAACATAGCCGGAATACTTGGTGAAGGAGTCGAGTTGGGTGGATGAAGAATCGGCAGACGACAGAGTACTTGGGGACAGAGCGTGGGAGGGGCAGAGGCGACAGCGTCGACGCCGACGTCGAGGAGTGGAGGGGATTAACATCAAGGAAGGGTGAGGGGCGTGGACGGCGGACGCCAGACTGGGCGGCAACATTTTTTTCTTTTTTGACGACGCAAGCTACCCCGCCGTCTGATGCTGGTCTACGGAGTGGAAGTGGAAGGACACAACTGTAGCTTAAGCCAAAATAACCTTTTCAAAATAATAAAATATTTTGAATGGTCGAGAGGGGGCACGTGGGCCACTGATATTTGTCTTTAATATTGGGATAATGCTCTATTTATGATTTAACTATGAGTAGTGGTATTAAGGTTGTTAATTGAAGAAGTCTGGTCGCGAGTATTTAGCATTCGGCTCAATTTTATTCGACTTGACTTGAAAATTGATATTTAAATACTCGAGTTTTAACTCGACTTAAACTCCGAATCTTACGAGTCAAACTTAAGCAAGGCCGTGTTCGATTAGACTCGACTCGGTTATAACTCAAACTCGATATGTAGTTCGACTCGAACTCGATTCGATAAAATAATATAATAATATAATTTTTATATTTTATTTATTTATTTATTTATTTATTTATCTATATATATATAATATAATAACAAAGAAGTGAGATAGTTGATTGAGATAGTAAGTATTTAAATTGATAACCTTAAGATTGTGGGTTCAATCTATATTGATAGTATTTTTTTAAATAAAGTACTTTGGACTTTTAATTGAGCCAATTTCGAGCTCAAGAACGAGCTGGGTTCAAGCTCGGAAAAATTAAACAGTTTAAGTGTATTCGAACTCGAACACATAAAAAATATTAGAGTCGAACTTAAGTATATATGTTCAAAACTCGTTTGATTTCGAGTCGAGTTTGAACGAGTTTCGAACTATTCGATCCGAGTTCGAACATAAGTTGAGCTCGGCTTGCTCATTCGATTAGCACCCCTAAATGACACCTATGCTCTATGTGGGTTTGGGTAATGAATTGTTAAAGTTTTGATATAGTTTTGTAAATTTAGCTATTTTTAAAAGAAAATTTTAAAATATGACTATTTATGATATTTAGCCTTCCAAATAAGTTAGGTTGTGGATGTTTCTTAGAATCTTCCTTGTATTAGCCAATTGCCGATTAGCATCTTTCCCAACCCACCTGGTGATCTTCTGTCATTACCCAAGCCCATTCAAGATCTTCCAGAACTACCAATCCAAGACTTGCCAGAACTTTCTGCTAGTGGTCCAATTATGCGCTTCTGGTTTGATTTTTTTGGGTTAACTTATATTTCGATCAAGGGGTAAACCCTTGCTGATCGATGTAGTGCAATAGCTTCGGCTTTTTTGGATTGTGATTTATTCTCGTTTATGCAAGCTATGATGTAGTGTTGTGGAAGAGTTTGTAATTCGTATTTGATCAAGGTTACTGATTTCGATCATGACTTGTCTCTTTGTGGTAATAATTGTTATTGGCCTTAATGATAGTAAAAGATAAAAATTGCTGCTGTCTCTTGTATTGTGATCTTTGATTCCGCTTTTTATTATTATTGACTTTAATCATCATATGGTAGTGTGCAATAGTTATGACATTTTTTGTTATTTTGTGAACTCATAACGACACAACACCCCTTAACTCTAGATATACTTTTTAAAGGGAACCATAAGATCTCGAGAGGTGAACAAGCGATTAAGCGGTAGAAATGGAATCTCTCACAAAGTTTACGGCAAAAATGATTAGAAAAGAACATTAGAGTATTGATGGAGACACTGAGGATGGAATACTATGGCTTCTTGTTTTAGAAATGTACGAAAAAATATCCTTAGGGAAACTAAAGGTGGTCAGTGCTTACAAAAAGAAATATGGTGGTGGAATGATAAAATTCAAAATTCTTTAGAGACAAAATAATGTTTCTTTAAATCATGGTAAAATAATCACAGTGATGATTGGCATACAACCCGACTAATGGTTTAGTTGAAGCCTACAACAAAATAATTTGTAAATTATTTACGTAAATTGAGGGGAAGAACAAAAGAGACTGACATGATGTAGAACCATGAATCTAGTTCACTCAAGAACTAGATTAAACTTTACAATCAAATCGACTCATGTCTAAATCAACTAATCTTAACAAACTCGAATAAGAACTCTTTGTGTCTCGAAAAAGGAAAACACCACTAAATGTGTAACCAACATTCAACAGAAAAATAATAAATGGACATGTGCGGCAACCTAATAAGAAATTACATGCCATGATATGGCATGGAACACCCAACACACTATAAAGTCAAAACATATATAGATAAAATAAGGGAGTGAATATATTCAAACAACTCCTATAACCGAAATCTGAGTGTCTTATCTAGAGAGCTAATTGTAACACCTTGATTCTGATTCACCTAAGAACTAAATTAGAACTATAATGATCAAAGTCGAATCATGTCTAAATCAATTAATTTGCAAGACTTAAACTAGAAAATGGACTGAAATCTTGACATGTCGAAAATTGAAGACATTACTAAATATACTAAAAACACATCAAGTATAGATATCAAAGTACAAAAGAAAACTATAACGTACTAAGCACAAGTATGTATAGCATCTATCTGTCCTTCCACTAAAGTTTACCCAAAACAGGAACACATATAATAAGAAAAACGTTAGTAACAAGCGTTACTCTTTCGAAATATAACTAGTACAAACTAGTAAGTAGAATTAGATATTCCACAAGGAAGGAAAACCAATATTCTCAATGTGAACTATCAAAAGGCATCTACTAAGGAGCCATCAAGTTACTGACTCAATAGAATCTCAAGCTATACCGGTGCTATGCCATTCTTGGCAAATGCTTCTCTCAGCAATAACTGGTCCCACTCTCGAAAATAACACATATCTTAAGCCCTCTCTATACCTTCATATAACTTCTAGACCAAAGCACAAGGGCCGAGTACTCTTAGACAATCACCTTCATTATCCTTTAATACCACAAGTCTAAATATATATTGTACACAATAGTACATGTTTACTCCACGCCTCTCTAGGTATGAGGAAGCCCAAAATGTAGAGATGTCAGGATCTCTCGTGAATGGAATAACCCTCTCACTAATCTAGAACTCGTTGCGACCTGCACATATGCCTGCTCATGGTATACACAAGGTCAAATTCACCAACTTTCTTACCACTAAAAACTAGATAAAACAATATATATAAGAAGGGGAAGGGAATTATATAAATAGGCCCGAAGGCAAAGTGAGGTAGAGTTAAGTTAGAAAACAAGTTGAGGGATCTCATCCTCAAGGGATATTAATCACGAAACTAAAATATATCTAGATGGCCAATGTTAAGTAGGGTCTTATCATGTCCTACGACTTATAAATCAAATCCACGATAGAGTAAAGTAATAAATAGAGTCCTAACGAACCTGTGGTCTAAGTTCCAAGTGTGATATCACATCTACGGCAAACTCGGACTCCTAAACCTACATCCGAACCCACTACTACATAAAAGACTCACAACTCTATATGGTGTATGATTGTGTTGTATGCTCAGATCAACAATAACATCACAATAAAGGATCATGCTAATCACATTCAAAACTAAACATCTGGCACACAAAGCGAGGCATGTGCAAGAAATAAACAAATAAATGAATAAATAAAATAAGTCAATTGAATAAAAGAACAATACTAAAACAATAGTGAACAAGTAACATTAAGAAAAGTAATAAATAATGTGTAACAATAATAATATAAATAACACTAACTAAATATACAACTAAATGCAAGTAAATATCAACACATATGCAAGTAAATTAATTAATCAATCAATCAATAAGTAAATAATTGAATAAATAATTAATAACAATTAATCATGAATAATATTAATGTAAATATCAAATATACGAATATATGACTAAACACGTTTAAATAATAATGCGAGCAAGCAAATAATTAATAATTAATCAATTAATGAAATTAAGTAAGACAAACACAAACAAAATAATATCAACAAATAAAAACATCATCAATAATAATAATTAATCATATAATCATTCATCATAATCAACAAATATATAAATAACCAGACATGAATAATAATGAATAAATAAAAAAATAAAATAATTAATAAATAAAGAAAAATACTCATAACATTAAAATGTACTAAATAATATAAATATGTATCTTAACTAATGTACAAAACCTAAAATTACCAAAAACTGTAGAAAAATGGCCGAAAATAGTTTAAAAATGAATTGAAAATCCAAGCAGAATCAAATGGGCAAGTCGGCCAAGTCCAACTATGTCAACTCGGCTGAGTTGAGCTTTTGGGCGAGTTTGCTAGACTAGGCAAGCTGGACAGGTGGGCACTGACGTAGACATAGATACTAATTGTAATACCTCAAATCTTGTTCACACTCCGAAACCTAATCGGAATGTCACTGGTCTCGGTTAGGTCGGCTAACCCAAACCCAACCCTGAGGATCTACTCTTGGTGTCTCGAGATGGAAGATGTCTATCGTTATGCATGGATGTATGCACAAAAATAAACCTAACATGTAATTACATGAATGACATGACAACTAGTTCAAACTAAAAATAATGACGATAAAAATTGATAAAAACGATAAAGTTGATATATATATATATATGTTATTATATCACGCATGTAAAACCCGTGACTCGAGTCAGGGTTTTATGTTACCAAACTAGTCGGTTCGACCGTTGGTTCGAGTCGAGTCAGTTCATGAACCACGTACTCAGTCGAGGCCAGCTGTGAGTTATGAGCGATGAGAGTCAAGTGTACTTGAATATATGATGATAACTTCGAGAAGATGGTAAAAAATGAGTTATCAGAATATATGAAAGTATGCAGTATTTTTTTCTTTTTATATGTTTCATCGTAGAAATAATTTTAGGCCGAATAACGCATTAGGACGAGTTGGATTATATTCGGGTGGGTTATTAGTTGTAGAGCATGTCATTTGGATGTTGTTGTGTTTGTTTTATTTTATGGGATTTTCCATATTTTTCTAGATTTTTTTTACAATTTATTATGAACTAGTTATTATTTTTCCTCGAGTAGGATTCGAGCCAATACTTATTTACGAGTTTGCCACTAGGAGTGTTTTTCTCCTTTCCCCGACACTTTCCCCGCCCAAAAACCCTTGCCGCCCATTGTGGTCGCCGCACTGCCGCCGATCAACACCGCCCCGCCCCGCCCCGCCCCGCCGTGCCATCGCCGTGTTGCCACAACCCACCCTGGCCACCGTCTCGCCGCCACGATGTCAGAATCGCCCCACAAGCCGCGACGCCCTCTCTCATTGATTCACCGCAATTCGGACCACGCCACCGCCACTGTGACCCCGACGACCACCCCCTAGTCATCACCGACGTTTCCCCCATCATCCCGACCGCCGTCGAGGCCGGCCGTAGTCCCGATCAGAGCACGCCGTCGCTGTCGCCGATTTTCGACGTCGTCACCGACAGCCATCGCCGCCTCAGCTACCCTGTTTGCCACCACCATTGGACCAAGCTCGTCGAGCTGGTGCCGATAGACCCCCTGATTGCCCTATCCTAAAACATCGCCGGAATCCGTCGGAAAACTGCCGACACTAGCCCAAACCGCCGGAAAATTGGATTCGCGGGAAATTCGCCGCATCATCCGCCGAACGCACCTGGTCCAATCTGATCGGACTTCGAATGCCACTAGGTGCCAAATTCGAGTTTCAAGCCACGAAACGGAAGCCGTCGTCGATTTTCGACGACACGAGGTATAATTTATTTTAACTTAATTATTTGAAAGTATTGATTATTAGAATTGCATGCTAGGATTGGTGAATTGTGTGTTATAATAATATATATAAATGTAGATTTGATTAATGATAAAATATGAAATTTGTTTGATTGAGTGGTGTTAAAAATGGAGGCTAAGAAACTAATTAGGGTAACTAGGTAATGATTATGATCTAATGCAAACTAGCCTAAGTAGACTTGCTAGAATTGATATAGGTTGATGTGTGTTGATTGATGCGTGATTGTGTTGATTGTGTGTGCATGCTATAGGATGTGTGATTCATCGTGCGGGCGCTAGTTTTTAGCTTGATTCTGTACGTACGATGTAGGAGCTCGCCGCCTAGGCGCGTGGATCCGTTTGGAGCTTCTACCAGGTCCGTTTACGACTCGTTCTCTGTTTTTATGCCACTCTATTGTGTATTTGATTTATCATGTGCAGGACGAGTTAAGTGGCATTTTATCGGATCCCACTTAAATCGGGCCATTTAGCCAACGATTTTCCGGATTAATAACCCTCGAGGATGAGATCCCTCGAGTTTGTTTTCGAACTTCAGATCCAACTCACGTTGCCTTCGGGCCTATTGTATAAATCTCAACCCAGACCTATATATATGTATAGTTTTCGCATTTTTGTGAGAGATTGAATGAGGGAAATCTGACTACCGTGCTGCGCGAGCGGGCACGTGTGAGTCGATAGTGGGCTCTGGAATAGTGTACGAGCTGTTTCATTCCCGAGGGATCCTGACAACTCCACCTTTGAGTTCCTCAAACCCAAAGAAGTGTGGAGGTTCACGGGTACTGCATTGTAGCGCATGTCTAGACTTGTGGTTTCAAAGGGTACTAAAGGCGACTGCCTAAGATTGCTCGGCCTTCGTACTCAAGGCCAGGAGTAATATGGATGGTGCAGAGGGCAGAAAGGAATGAGATTTGATGAGAGAAGCGATAGAGAAATGGCCAAGGTATGAGAATGAGAAATAAAGGGGGACGCTGTCGACCCGTGGGCGACGACTCCCATATGTGCCCTGATGAGAGTTCTTGAGGAAGTACATGGTTTTCATTCAACAGGAGAGTTTGCTGTCCTGTGCCAGATTGATATTAGTTATTTTTCGGGCCGGTAACACTCGTTACTGATGGTTTTTCTATATATATGTAGGTGAGGAATGCGAGCGATGAAAGCTGTCGTGACTGTGGAGGAGCAGCACGGAATCGCGCACATGTGTACCTGCCACGTGTAATGTATAATGATGGTGTGTTAATGCTGTGTGAAAAATAATTAGAGTGTTTTTGTCTTGATAAATTGCTTCTTATGAGACGAGCGGATAATTGTGGATGAATAGGGAGCGTTGGAGTTCAGACTCTGCTTAAATGAAACGAAAGAGATAATGACTGAATACGATTATTGTACTTTTAGGGGAGATTCTGTCAATTTTTCCGTAAATATTAATGAATTTTTATTTAAATTTCTTGCTTTTTGAATAGTTTTGTTTTGCTTGCATAACATCACATGCATGTAGGACTCCATTAGAACCCAATTGTTCCCATTCATGCATCTCATGTTTGCATCCCCATCTTAAGACACCGAGGGCAGATCCAGGTCGGCTTAACCGAACGAGTGCATTAGCGAACGGTTCGGTCGCCGGTGACACTTCCGGGTCGGTTCATGGCTGAGCCGAAACGGGGTGTTACAACGCATGGATATTTACACAAAATTCTTCTAACTACTTTTTAGATTAAATTATGGGTCTTTCTTGCTATACTTTTTCAATATCTAATTATATTTATTAAAACACATGAATTCAATTGTGTAGGTACGGTATAGGAGCTCGCCGCCTAGGCGCGTGGACCCGTTTCGAGCTTCTACCAGGTCCGTTTAGGACTCATTCTCTGTTTTTATGCTACTCCATTGTGTATTTGATTTATCATGTGCAGGACGAGTTAAGTGGCATTTTATCGGATCCCACTTAACTCGGGCCATTTAGCTAACGATTTTCCGGATTAATAACCCTCGAGGATGAGATCCCTCGAGTTTGTTTTCGAACTTCAGATCCTGCTCACGTTGCCTTCGGGCCTAGTGTATAAATCTCAAACCAGACCTAAATATATGTATAGTTTTCGCATTTTTGTGAGAGATTGAATGAGGGAAATCCGACTACCGTGCTACGCGAGCGGGCACGTGTGAGTCGATAGTGGGCTCTGGAATGGTGTACGAGCCGTTTCATTCCCGAGGGATCATGACAACTCCACCTTTGAGTTCCTCAAACCCGGAGAAGTGTGGAGGTTCACGGGTACTGCATTGCAGCGCATGTCTAGACTTGTGGTTTCAAAGGGTACTAAAGGCGACTGCCTGAGAGTACTCGGCCTTCGTACTCAAGGCCAGGAGTAATATGGAAGGTGCAGAGGGCGGAAAGGAATGAGATTTGATGCGAGAAGCGATAGAGAAATGGCCAAGGTATGAGAATGAGAAAGAAAGGGGGACGTTGTCGACCCGAGGGCGACGGCTCCCATATGTGCCCTGATGAGAGTTCTTGAGGAAGTATATGGTTTTCATTCAACAGGAGAGTTTGCTCTCCTGTGCCAGATTGATATTAGTTATTTTCCAGGCCGGTAACACTCGTTACTGACGGTTTTTCTATATATATGTAGGTGAGGAATGCGAGCGATGAAAGCTGTCGGGACTGCGGAGGAGCAGCACGGAACCGCGCACACATGTACCTGCCACGTGTAATGTATAATGATGGTGTGTTAATGTTGTGTGAATGATAATTTTGAGTGTGTTTGTCTTGGATAAATTGCTTCTTATGAGATGAACGGATAGATTGTGGATGAATAGGTGAGCCTTGGAGTTCAGACTCGGCTCAAATGAAACGAAAGAGATAATGACTGAATGTCATGGTAGATTGTTATGTTTTATCGCATTTTGATAAAATATTTATATACCCTTGTTGTGGACAGGTTGGCCCCTATTGTACTTTTAGGGGAGATTCTGTCAATTTTTTCGTAAATATTAATGAATTTTTATATAAATTTCTTGCTTATTGAATGGTTTTGTTTTGCTTGCATAACATCAGCATGCATGTAAGACTCGCGTTAGAACCCAATTGTTCCCATTCACGCATCTCATGTTTGCATCTCCATCTTAAGACGCCGAGAGCAGATCCGGGTCGGCTTAACCGAACCCAGTAGATTAGCGAATGGTTCGGTCGCCGGTGACATTTCCAGGTCGGTTCACGGGTGAGCCGAAATGGGGTGTTAAAACAGTGGTATCAGAGCTAACCCTTGGTTGATTAAGATGGTAGATGCGTTACAGGTTACATGTGTGCCGAAGCTGCTCCGAGCTGTGCCGACAAGTATTTTTCTGTCTTAATGTTTTTGGGTTCGCAAATTTTCTTACGAGTTGGTGGTGTGACTAGGGTGAATCAGATCAGGTCAGGAATTTGTAGCAGGATGGTGACACAGACCCGCCGGACGCAGACCAGGACCCCATCGTCATCCAGTAGCCAGATAGGACAGTCCTAGCCTTGTTCACAGTGACGCCGCCTCCAGTCAACCTAGGACTGCCATGCCACCAGTAGAGGTCAGTGTGCCAGTTTCAGCTAGCCGACGTGGTGAGAGCCATCATCGAGATAGTCACCACGACCGAGATAGTCGCCAGGACCTAGATAGTCGCAGGGACCGAGACAGTGGTCGTGACAGTTACCGCACCAGAAGTAGTCGACAGGAGAGAGACGCAGCGATTGCCAGGTTGGCGGAAGCTCAGATACAAATGCAGCAAAGTCAGGAAGAATTTAGGAGACAAATGCAGCAAGACCAAGAGGAATTCAGGAGAGAGCTCAGACAGATAGCTCTTTCTGTGGCCAGAACTGAGAAGAGACCAGCTAGTAGGTGAAGAGGCACGGGGAGAGCAGGCAGTTTCCACAGACCCTCTGCTGCCGCCTCCTCCTCCACCGCTGCAACAGAGGGCTACTCCAACGACAGCTCCCCTATTTGCCCCACTTCAGGCGAGGATGAGACCGGACATCAGTGGAACCGCAGCAGTAGGTAGCGGGCAAACTGCAGGTGGAAGTGGAGCTGCAAGATTTGACGGTGTACCAGCAGGTACGGGACCACAATTTCCTCGGTATGAGCAAGGAGAAGGATCGAACAGATCAGTGGATACGAGGAAATTGGAACTGTGGCAGTACGAAAAGTTCGTGAAGAATGGTGGACGACCTTTCTTTGGAAAGTTGGACGCGGAAGAGGCATTCTTGTGGATATTGTCAGCTATAGGAGTGTTTGACACTATGGCATGCCCCATGGAGCACCGAGTGCGCATCATCACAGGAGCATTCCAGGATGAAGCCAGGATATGGTGGAGTTCGGTCCAAAATTCTGTATTCGCCCATCATCAGCCCCAGGACATCACATGGGAGGAATTTAGGGCGGAATTCGATGGAAAGTATTTCCCGCCAAACGTCAGGAAGAGAAAGGAACGGGAATTCCAGACGCTGAGGCAGGGACCCATGACGGTGGTACAATACGAGACTAGGTTTAGAGCTCTGGAGAGATTTGCAGCAGACTTGGTGTCCACCGAAGAAAGAAGGATAGAACGTTTTTACGAAGGCCTCCATCACGAGATCAGGATGGCCTATTTGGATAGGAAGTTCGCTACCTTTGGTGATGTTGTGAGAGCTGCAGGCAGAGGCAGAACGAGTTATAGCTGCTAGACCTCGCCGGGATGTTGACCAGAGGCAGCAACATTCGAGGCCGTATCAGCCAGAGCAGGGAGAACAACAGAGACATCAGTTAGATGCACCAGTTGCCATGAGGGCTATGGATGCCCAAGTTCAGGGCTACAGAGCACCCTTCTGTCAGAATTGTCGACGTCGTCATGGAGGTGAGTGCAGAGCAGGCACAGACGCATGCTACAGATGCGGTCAGCGAGGACATAGAGCTGCAGAGTGCAGTGTAGGCACAGACGTGTGCTATAGTTGCGGTCAACTAGGGCATAGAGCCGCAACTTGTCCAACCGGCCAGACCCAACAGGTGACACTCCCAGCACCTCTGCAGAGACTTACACTCCCAGCTCCCCAGGAACAACCACAGCAGAGAGGTCAGCAAGGTCGAGGTCAAGGCCAGAGAGGCGGAGACCGACAGCCACCGAGGCAGCAGCAGAGAGGACTTGTAGCTATCATGACAGGACAAGAACACCAGGCCTTGGATCAGAGCGGAATGCAAACGACACCACCAACAGGACCGTCCGTCTCGGTACCACCATGGACAGCTGGGATGGACACAGCCACGATTGCTGAAGCACTGGAGGATACGACAAACGTGACAGGTACGCAAGCGTCTCACCTCGGATTTCACATTTAGTAGATAGCTACCAGAGTGAAAGCTCCTTAATCTAAAATTTCGAGGACGAAATTTTTATAAGGAGGGAAGGTTGTAAAACCCGTGACTCGAGTCAGAGTTTTACGTTACCGAACCAGTCGGTTCAACCGTTGGTTCGAGTCGAGTCAGTTTCATGAACCGCGTGCTGAGTCGAGGCCAGCCGTGAGTTATGAGCGATGAGAGTCAGGTGTACCTGAATATATGATGATAACGTCGAGGAGATGGTGAGAGATGAGTTATCAGAATATATGAAAGTATGCAGTATTATTTTTCTTTTATATGTTTGATCGTAGAAATAGTTTTAGGCCGAATAACGCATTAGGACGCGTTGGATTATATTCGGGTGGGTTATTAGTTATAGAGCATGCCATTTGGATGTTGTTGTGTTTGTTTTATTTTATGGAATTTTTCCATATTTTTCTAGATTTTTTTACGATTTATTACGAACTAGTTATTATTTTGACTCGAGTAGGAATCGAGTCAATACTTATTTACTGAAATTGCCATTGGGGGTGTTTTTCTCCTTTCCCCGACACTTTCACCTCCCAAAACCCTCACCGCCCAACTTCGTGCGTCGCCGTCGCCACCGTCGCTGCCGACACCGCACGCCACCGATCAATGCCGCCTCGTCCCGCTATGCCGTCATCGTGCCGCCACGACCAACCCCGGCCACCGATCGCCGCCGCCACGCCGCCGCGAATCGCCCACGAAGCCGCCTCGGCCGTCGCCACTCTGGGCCGGATTCGCCGCCGTCCGGGCCGCGCCGCCGCTGCTGTGACCACCAGTGACTCACCCTCTCGCCGTCGCCGACGTTTCCCCCATCATCCCGACCGCCGTCGAGGCCGGCCGCAGCCCCGATCGGAGCACGCCGCCGCCGTCGCCCGCTTTCGACGCCACCGCTGACAGCCATCGCCGACCTCGGCTACCCTGTTTGACACCACCATCGGACCAAGCTCGTCGAGCTGGTGCCGATAGACCCCCTGATTGCCCCGTCCCGAATCATCGCCGGAATCCGCCGAAAAACTGCCGATACTCGCCGGAAAACCGCCGGAACGGGAAAATTGGATTCGTGGGAAATTCGCCGGATCATCCGCCGAACGCACCCGGTCCAATCTGATCGGACTTCGGACGCCGCTAGGTGCCAAATTCGAGTTTCGAGCCACGAAACGGAAACCCTAGCCGTCGCCGATTTTCGACGACGCGAGGTATAATTTATTTTAACTTAATTATTTGAAAGTATTGATTATTAGAATTGCATGCTAGGATTGGTGAATTGTGTGTTATAATAATATATATATAAATGTAGATTTGATTAAGGATAAAATATGAAATTTGTTTGATTGAGTGGTGTTAAAAATGGAGGCTAAGAAACTAATTAGGGTAACTAGGTAATGATTATGATCTAATGCAAACTAGCCTAAGTAGACTTGCTAGAATTGATATAGGTTGATGTGTGTTGATTGATGCGTGATTGTGTTGATTGTGTGTGCATGCTATAGGATGTGTGATTCATCATGCGGGCGTTAGTTTTTAGCTTGATTGTGTAGGTACGGTGTAGGAGCTCGCCGCCTAGGCGCGTGGACCCGTTTGGAGCTTCTACCAGGTCCGTTTAGGACTCGTTCTCTGTTTTTACGCTACTCTATTGTGTATTTGATTTATCATGTGCAGGACGAGTTAAGTGGCGTTTTATCGGATCCCACTTAACTCGGGCCATTTAGCCAACAGTTCTTTTCCGGATTAATAACCCTCGAGGATGAGATCCCTCGAGTTTGTTTTCGAACTTCAGATCCAGCTCACGTTGCCTTCGGGCCTATTGTATAAATCCCAACCCAGACCTATATATATGTATAGTTTTCGCATTTTTGTGAGAGATTGAATGAGGGAAATCCGACTACCGTGCTACGCGAGCGGGCACGTGTGAGTCGATAGTGGGCTCTGGAATGGTGTACGAGCCGTTTCATTCCCGAGGGATCCTGACAACTCCACCTTTGAGTTCCTCAAACCCGGAGAAGTGTGGAGGTTCACGGGTACTGCATTGCAGCGCATGTCTAGACTTGTGGTTTCAAAGGGTACTAAAGGCGACTGCCTGAGAGTGCTCGGCCTTCGTGCTCAAGGCCAGGAGTAATATGGAAGGTGCAGAGGGCGAAAAGGAATGAGATTTGATGCGAGAAGCGATAGAGAAATGGCCAAGGTATGAGAATGAGAAAGAAAGGGGGACGCTGTCGACCCGAGGGCGACGGCTCCCATATGTGCCCTGATGAGAGTTCTTGAGGAAGTATATGGTTTTCATTCAACAGGAGAGTTTGCTCTCCTGTGCCAGATTGATATTAGTTATTTTCCGGGCCGGTAACACTCGTTACTGATGGTTTTTCTATATATATGTAGGTGAGGAATGCGAGCGATGAAAGCTGTCGGGACTGCGGAGGAGCAGCACGGAACCGCGCACATATGTACCTGCCGCGTGTAATGTATAATGATGATGTGTTAATGCTATGTGAATGATAATTTTGAGTGTGTTTGTCTTGGATGAATTGCGTGTTATGAAATGAACGGATAAATGTGGATGAGTAGTGAGCGTTGGAGTTCAGGCTCGGCTCAACTGAAATGAAAGAGATAATGACTGAATGCCATGGTAGATTGTTATGTTTTATCGTATTTTGCTAAAATATTTATATACCCTTGTGTGGACAGGTTGGCCCCTATTGCACATTTAGGGAGATTCTGTCCGTTTTTTCGTAAATATTAACGAATTTTTATTTAAATTTCTTGCCTATTGAATGGTTTTGTTTTGCTTGCATATCATAGCATGCATGTAGGACCCCGTTAGAACCTAATTGTTCCCATTCATGCATCTCATGTTTGCATCTCCATCTTAAAACACCGAGAGCAGATCCTGGTCGGCTTAACCGAACCCAGTAGATTAGCGAACGGTTCGGTCGCCGGTGACATTTCCGGGTCGGTTCACGGGTGAGCCGAAACGGGGTGTTACTTGCTATACTTTTTCAATATCTAATTATATTTATTAAAACACATGAATTCAATTATTATTTCACATCATTCCCGATATAATGACAACACAATACAATATTCTATCGTTTGACATGTGTGCCAGCACAATACAATATTCTATCGTTTGACATGTGTGCAAGAGACTTCACTGGTCGTCTGTTTTGGCTGGCTCGTCTCTTTGTTATCATTATCTATATATATTTTAAAAACACGTCAGTAAAGAGTGTTACTAGTCCAAAAATATAACTAATATCAAACTGACTATGAGAGAAAACTCTCATACGAAAGAAAACATTCATATACTTCTTGTGAACTCTCTGAAGGGCACCTACTGAGTAGCCATAGGGCTACATACCCGGTAGCATCCTAAACTGACTATTCTACTAGTACTGATTTTCTCATTTCATTTGTTGGTCCCTCAGGACTATTAGTATATCCTATGCCCTCTCCTTACCTCCATAATTCTCCTTGCCTTGAGCACAAAGACCGAGTACTCTAAGACAGTTGCCTTTAGTACCCTTTGAACCACAAGTCTAGACATGCACTGCACAGCAATAGCCGTAAACCTCCACACTTCTCCTGGTTTTGGAACTCAAAGGTGGAGTATTGTGAGTCCCTCAACTTAGTCCCACATCTAATACCTACTGGGAGAATATCCTGCTTAAAGTGGGAATGGACTATAGATCTTTAACTTGGGTTAACCATTTTAAAGAAATGACTTAGGCCCATTACGTTGCACTTTGGGCTGGGTCATTATATGTGGTATCAGAGCAACCTGGTTCCGTGTTAGATGGTGGGCTGGACTATAGACGTTGTCTAAGACTTCCGATATTGGGTCAGAGAAGGATGTGTGCTGGGGCTAGCAACAAAGGCTATGGTAGTAATTTCGGGGACAAAATTTCCTAATGTGGGTGAATTGTGAGATCCCTCAACTTAGTCCCACATCTAATACCTACTGCTGGGAGAAGATCCTATTTATAAGTGGGAATGGACTATAGATCTTTAAAATGATCCCTCGGGAATGGAGTAGACGCTCACCAGTTCCAAAGCCAACTTTAACAAGCATGTGCCTGCTCGTGTAGCATGGTTATCAAATTTCTCATCTCCCGTCTCACTGAAAACTCGATAAAACTATTTATAGGCCTGAGAATGAATTAATATAATAGGCCCAAAGGCAACTTGTGGTGGATATTGTTTTCGAAAACATACTCGAGGGATCTCATCCTTGAGGGTTATTAATTTGGAAGTAATGTGCGACTAAATAGTCCTAGAGCGGGATACAATAAATCCTCTACTCGACACATCCACTTACCTATAAAAACAACACACGATAGAGTATAGAGATAAAACCAGAAGCGAGTCTTAATGAACTTGGTAGAAGCTCCAATTGTGTCCACGTGTCTAGGCGGCGAACTCTTATTCCGTACCTTCATATCAAATCTAGAAGATAACACCCACTAACTGAAGGATGCATCAACCTTATCATGAACATCACACATACAATACAATCATTATCTTAAAATAGTCAAACAATCATCAATGTAAAAATATCTCATCCTATTAAACCCAATTTTATTATGTTTTTCTAAGTTACGTTGTAGTCAATTAACATACTCAAATTTAATTTATTTAATTAGTCACTAACTATCAATCAAATCATACAAATCATCACCTCATTCACAATCAGACATTTATCACAATAATTAATCATTCCTATCATATTGTGCTAATAATTATAAATCTATACTTAGTTGCCAGTCACACGGCGACAGTGACAACCAAAGTTGTGGCCAGCTTGAGTGAGGATTGTGAGGAAGATGGAAGAAAAAGAAGAAGGAAGTTGAGTTAGAAGGATGATGGTGACTGAATGACTGAATTATGGAATATATAGATGTCAGGGTGAGAAAATGAATGGTTGTTTAGAAAAATAAATCATCGTATAGAAAAACGAATAGTCGTCTAAGAAAAACGAATAGCCGTTTAGAAAAACGAATGGTCATTTAGAAAAATGAATAGTCATCTAGAAAAACAAATAATCGTATAGAAAAACAAATGGTCATCTAAGAAAAACGAATGGTCGTCTTGTAATTAAAACTTGACTCGACTTCGACACGCGTCAAAAATAATACTAACTCGTAATAAAAATCTCAAAAAATATAATACACATCAATGATATGCTCTATAACTAATAACCAATCCAAACTGCCTGTAATGCGTCCTAATACGTTATTCAGTCTAAAAATAATTCTACTATTTAATTAAAATAAGTAAATAAAAAACTAGCATACTCTCATATATTCTGATAACTCATTCTACTGCTATCTTACTTGCGTTATCATCATATACTTGGGCACACATGACTCTCATGGTTCATAACACAAGACCAGCCTCAGCTCGATATGCGTGCTTTGAAATTGACCTAACTGGAAATAATGGTTGAACCGACCAGTTCAGACTATGGCTCGAATCACGGGTTTTACACTAATAAGGCTAGACGAAACTGGGTGGACATGAATTGGCTGACAGACGCGGACACATGTAAACAGGCACAACGGGGCCGTTGATGCCCATCATCGAAAAAGAACCATTACTAAGATCTTTCATTTCAAATTTCTTTGACAAAAGATTCTTGGTTTCATGCAAAATCTATATTATTACTGGCAAGTAATATATCATCAACATATAAAACCAGGAAAATATACTTACTCCCACTAAACTTATAGTATATACAATCATCAATCACATTCATCTCAAAACCAAATGAAAGAATCACTTGATGAAATTTGTGATACCATTGACGAGAAGCCTGCTTAAGTCCATAGATGGATTTCTTTAACTTGCAAACCATCTTCTTTGAATCTCCTAATACAAAGTTTTCTGGTTGCACCATATAAATTGTTTCATCAATGTCACCATTTAGAAACACAGTCTTTACTTCCATCTGATGTAACTCAAGATCAAAATGTGCCACTAATGCCATAATTATTCTGAACGAGTCTTTCGATGAAACTGGAGAGAAAGTCTCATTATAATCAATACCTTCCTTTTGAGTAAAGCCCTTTGCAACAAGACGAGCCTTATATGTTTCTATAATACCCTTCAAATCCCTCTTGGTTTTACATATCCATTTGCAACCAATGGGTTTTGCACCTTCAGGCAATAAGACGAGATCCCAAACGTCATTAGTTTTCATGGACTTCATCTCTTCATTCATGGCATCAATCTACTTTTGAGAATTAGAACTTTTCATGACTTGATGATAGCTGATTGGATCATCAACCATTCATTGTTATCCTCATGTTCTTTGAGAAAGATAATATAATCATCTGAAATTGCTTTTCTCCTTTCTCTTGTGGATCTCCTCAATGGCATTTGCTCTTGAGGTTGTTGAGTTTGTCCTTCAGGTATAACTTGACTAGGGAGATTCTCGACAAAGTCTTGTAATTCTGGTACTGTTTCTTAAATTACATCAGATATATGATCCTGATCCTGATTTTTATCAAGAATAATTATGGGAAGAGAATCAGATTCTTCTTTAAAGACAAATTCTCTAACCTCATTTCCCCCTTCCAAACCAACATCCTCAAAAAACTGGGCATTTCTTGTCTCAAAGAATGACTTTATTGTGGGATCATAAAACTTATACCTTATTGACCGATCAGAGTACCCAACAAAATAACTGCTTATTGTTCTTGAGTCCAGTTTCCTTTCATTCAACCTATAAGGCCTTGCTTCAGCTGGACAACCCCAAATGCAAAAATGCATTATATTGGGCCTTTTTCCGATCCATAATTCATAAGGGGTCTTAACTGTTGCTTTTGTCGGTACTCTATTAAGAAGATATACTGCTGTCTTTAGTGCCTCACCCCAGAGTGAATCGGGCAAAGTAGTATGAACAATCATACTTCTTACCATGTCCTTTAATATTCGGTTTCGTCTCTCAGCAACACCATTCATACTAGGAGTACTTGGCATTGTGTATTGCGGGACGATTCCACATTCTTCTAGAAATTTGGCAAATGGTCCTGGACGCTGTACACCTGATCCATCATATCTGCCATAGTATTCACCACCACGATCAGATCTGATAGCCTTAATAGTTCTGTCAAGTTGTAAGTTGCCGAGCGTATTTAGACTCAATGCCGCTTTCCCTTAAATCTTTTTCCATTTTTTCGAGATGAGGGAGAGAATACTCGCCGCCCTTGTTCAAAAATAGAAGTGCGCTTCGATAGACTGGAGTATTCCACTGCCATCGAGTGTATATTCTTTCAATTTAGGAAAGAATATACCCTTTTTTTTCAAAGACTAGCTCTGCCAAGTCTCCGATGTCAGCGAGCCTATTCCTTTGTTTGTTCATTCGCCGCATTTGGAACTCGATGAAAGACAATTCCTCCCTGTCCGCATCATGGAGGGGGACGCTGCGGGAGGAAAAGTGCTTTGCTCTTTCGCTTGGGAAAAGTAGAACAAGGGCGCATCCTCGTTCGAGACAACCTCTATCTCTATTTGTTGGTGTAGCTGACCGTGCGGACAGTCAGCTTCCGCCAAGCTGACTTCAAAGGAAGGTACTGCCACTTCTTGGCGAGTAACAGAAAGGCCCGATGCGCCTGCTTCACCTAGTCCAGTTGACGAGAGGGCCGATGCGCCTGTTTCCACGGCGGCCACCGTAGCAGCCTTCCCAGTAGAATAATCGTCTATGAACATAATAAAATATTGTTGACCATTCCAAGAAGCCGTAGGGAAGTGCCCACAAATGTCCGTATGTATTAGTTCTAAGACGTTTGAAGATCTATTGCACCTAGTCTCCTTATATTTGTTTGTTTTCCCATAATGCACCCAATACAGATTTAAAAATCTGCAAAATTAAGATAATCAAGAATTCCATCTGACATAAGTCGTACTATTCTTTGTTTTAAAATGTGTCCTAAACGCTTATGTCATAATAAAGCAGAATTCTCATTGGTTAATTTTCTTTTTGTACCACATAGTTCCATATGCAAGGTTTCATTAAAAGATGCAATAGTATCAAGTAAATATAGATTATCATAAAAAGACAAGGGCCCTGTACCCACAATATTTGAATTTAGAAAAAGACTAAACTTATTATTTCTAAATGAACAAGAGTAACCTGATTTGTCCAATATAGAAGTAGAAACCAAATTTCGTCTAAAAGACGTTACTACATATGTCTCTTTCAAATCCAAATAAAATCCTGTCTCTAATAATAATCTAAAAATCCCTATTGCTTCAACTATTATTGATTTGCCATCACCCATATAGATGAATCTTTCAAGCATCATTTGGCTTTCTATAACTCAGGCAACCTTGCATTGACACACTTATGTGAGTAGTAGCACCTGAATCTAGCCACCAAGTGTGTATTGGTATTGAAACTAGATTAACCACAGAACAAACAAAATTAAGAAATGAACTTTTCTTTACACGTCAGGCGTGATACTTAGTGCATACCTTCTTCATATGTCCATGTTTACCACAAAAGAAACAGCAAAAAATATGATTTTCTTTCTTTTGCTGTTGTGTGTGAGACCCATTATCAGCATCCTTAGCCCTCTTTCTTTTTTTATTTTTATCCTTATAGGTACTAGCCAAGTGAGCATTCTCAACCTGTTCTTATTTCAATCTTTCTTCTTCTTGCACACAATAAGAAATGAGCTCATTAAGAGTTCATTTATCCCTTTGACAGTTTAACTGACCTTGAATTGACCGAATTGTGCTGGAAGAGAAATTAAAACTAAATGCACGAGCAAATCTTCAGATAGCTCTAACTTTAGTGCTTTTAGTTTTGAAGCAATGTTAGACATCTTTAAGATGTACTCCCTTATGCTTGTTTTCCAATCCTTAAAGTTATCTTTAAGCATTGGTACTGAGTTTATGTTGGCAGAAATTATAGAAGCAGACTGATTAACTGAAGCCAAAACAACATGCTCACAATAAGATTAATAATTATTAATCCTATTAATAGATACCTAGCACAACATCAATATTTAGTCTTTGGACAGAAATATCAATTTGTAAATGGTACCCTTAGTGCAATAATAAAATATAGATAATAAATCCTGTTAAATAATAAACCTTCCTTTTGGCCGATTTATCATTCACATGGAAACCTAATAATTATCTCATATTTATTATTTTAATGTTATAATCAAATATGGATAATAAATCCTATCAGATAAAAAACCTTCCTTTTGGCCTATTTATTATCTACATGGAAACCTGATAATTATCCCATATTTATTACAATAATGAGTCTTTAATGTAGTAAAATATGAACAATAAATCCTGTCAAATAATAAACCTTCCTTTTGGCCGATTTATCATCCACATGGACACTTGATAATTGTCCCACACCTATTACCACATATGAATATAGAATTCTGTCAAACATTAACCTTCCTTTTGGCCGATTAATATTTACATGAATTAAATACTCATAACTGTCTTAATATTTAAAAAATAAATTAATTTCCACAAAAGAGGCTACTTTGGCAGCATATTGTAGTCCTTAAATAAATTTTAAAATATTAATAATGACTTAACCAAAAGGTTATAAAATAAAAAATATCTTTATGTGGGAGTTTCCAAAATTATAACCTTTTGTAACTTTATTTTCCTCATGTTATGTTACCAAAAGAGGACCTAAATTTTGGGATTAAATCCCACAAAAATTCATAAAATAAAACCTAAGTCTCAATAATTTGATATGAAGGTGGCTCTGATGCCGCTTGATAGACTTCATTAGATTTCATATCAAATCATCGAGTAAATTAAACTAGATAAATGAAATAGCGGAAGCGTACCTGAAGCCATAAAGAAACTAAAGTCTGAATTCAGGAAGAATTTTCAAAACCCGAATTCTCAGTTATGGATCTTCCAAATCGAAGACTAGTTTTCTAAACCAAAGTTCTGGACAATGAGATACTAGAACGAAAACAAAATATGAATTCAGGGACCATAACCTCCTTATTTATAGCCTTAGTTCCATAAATTCAATTCCACCCATTACGAAAGAGAATTTATGAAAAGGTATCTACACATTAAATTCCACACTTTAATTTATGGCTCATAACCCTTAACTTTAGTAAATCAATTTAATTTAACCAACCTTATATAATAACATATGATACAATTCCTGATTTATGTATATATTTATGTCTAATTTCCAACACATACCACATAGTGGGTCGTGTTTATTGTTTGCACCCCTAATTAGTAATAGGCCTTCCTTCAGCTAATTTTATCGTCAGTTATTTTTGTTTGCCAAAATATAGTGAACCAATGGTAACATTTACCATCAGTTTAATTTCTACTTGAAATTTACCATCGGTAAAATTTTCAACAGATTTTTACCAACGGTAAATCTGATGGTAAATATTTTTAGCATCAGTTTACTATCGGGTATTTCTCAAGGTATAGCCCAATTTTCTAGTAGTGCATAAAAAATCTAAATCGTTTGCCATCGGGTAGTTCTCAAGGTAAAGCCCAATTTTCTAGTAGTGCACAAAAATCTAAATCATTTGAGAAAGCTTCTATTGATGTTCTTGGACTACCTCTTCTTTTTTCTTTTTTTCCGTTACGAAATTGTATACGCAATCTTCGCATACATAAATACACTGAAAAAAAAATTTAACATACATCTTTAGCTAGCTGTATATTTAATATTTGATTTTATTACACAATTACGTAATTAGGTGTCAAATATTAAGAATGGCTAGAGCAATATTTGGTAATAACATCACAAGCTAAGCCAACCCACCTAAGTCTGCAATGCTATATTCAATTCTGTACAGGCATGCCAATTACGGCACGCAGAATTCTTGGATGCATGATATCATCAACGGCTAATAATGCAACGAGCTTTGTCTTTGAAGCCATATAATCTTTTAGCAAGAAAGGTTGCACAAAAATGGCTCCATGGAAAGTACTTAACTGTGCTGCAGAATATAAAATAAAAAAATAAGGAAAGTTAACCTTCTATATTAATAAATGCTAATAATTATTTTATTGTATAGTTTATTGACACTGCATTCGGACTAAAGTCAACATAGTATGAAGTGGGATCCGCATGAGTTGGCTCCAAACTAATTTGGAATTATTTATATTATTTTATTCAATTTTATAAATAAAAAATTGTATTAGTATATATATTAATCTTTTTGACACATGAAGTTGATAACTTTATAGTTCATATCACTAAAAATTGTTTTAAGAACTGTTAATATTTGACTCAGAGAGCTGATCTTAAAACCTGTTCAGTTCTAATTCGGAAAACTTAACTTAGGGAGTTTTTAGACATGAAAAAATATGCAAGATTATGAGTTACTGCACTCTCAAGTACCAAGCAGCTAGGAGAGACAAATAATTAAAAAGATGAAGATCACCTGAGAATAGGGCGGCTCGGTGAACATGGTAACACCACAGGAAGTACCGGATGTGGAAGGCCAATTGCAAAGGAGGTTTGGAGCATATCCTATCCTAGGTGGCTCAAACCCACCAAGTGGATAGTTTATACTAGATTCTGATAAGCTCACCTCCTCCTCTGACTTGAACTTCTTATCCTCCATCATATTCATATTATGCCCCTGATCACAAGGATATTGGCCTCCAAGTTCTAGCCTCAAACATTCAATTGGTTGTAGCTCACCCAAAATTCTACCTTCTGAGCCTGTAATATTGCCAAGCATTGCTTGCTTCCCTTTGCTCAAATAACAGGAATAGCTTGGAAGAGAAGTACCCAATATTCCAATATCCCTGAACAATTAAGTTCACGTAATCAGGTATTTGACACGGCCAGAAATTTCTAAGAGACCAAAGTTAATCATTTATCACAAATTAAATTCTTATTTCTCAACATTGCAAAGGAATGGCTTTTCTCCAATCTTTTCCTTCATGTCTTTTTCACCGTGCCAATTTTTACTGTTGAGAAAAGCTATAGATTTCTTTATATATTTAAAAATTTTTGAAAGTGAGAAGGTGTTAAAATTTCCAACTTTCTTTAATACCAAAAAATGTTCCCCACCCTTTTAACACGGAGAAAAGTTGGCTCGAGAAAAATTTCTCCACGTTTTTCGGAGAGGAACAAAATTAGAAAATTAACACATACTTAAAAATATTTTCAAATATAGAATGAACTCTGTAATTTTTATCCAAGGTAAAAATTGACGCCAAGTGGTACTTTTTTCCACACCATTATTTTTAAGTGTGGAGAAAAAACATTATCTTTGTAGTGTTATGAACAGTGTAATTATTAGATTAGAATGTCGATAGATTTACAGAAATAGGTAGTGAAATCAATATTAGATACCCACATTTGTGACAAAGAACCAGCTTCATCAGGCAACAACAATGGATGTCTCTCATTACCAGGAAGCCATGAAATTGAATGAGAGGGGGCTTCAATGCCCACTGGCAATGGCAGATGGATTCCAGTTTGAAACTAAACAATCAAATATTCAAGTTAATAATGTACCATTTTCTCGGGAAAATGAGCAATTATAAATTGTTACAGTACAAATAGTTTGGACTTGAACTGTTCTATTTTTCTTGCAAACTTCAATACCTGACTGTTGCATTCCAGAGACATAAGCTGGTTCTCCATGTTTTCCTAACATAATAACATAATTTTGATTATTTTTTAAGATATATTCATAATTGCTTATAATGAATGATTAAGTATTAATTAATGCATCGCAAAAATAATCACCTTATGCGCTCTTAATTGCGCAAGAGATCCTTCGAGTGATTCTTCCATTGATTTTACATGTTCGAGGTCAGTGATTTTATCAGGGTCCATCCAGTAGCTGAAATAAAACAAATGTTGACATTTAAAATACGCAAGCCGCTAAAACTGAATAAGCATGAAAAAATAAAATACTAAACAGCCCGAGAAAATTACTGTAGTTATGGAAACTGCCATAGGAAAATCAGTATTGTGGGTAATAATTTGTCCATATTTTAAGTCGAGGGAAGAAAGCAAAGAAACTAATATATACCTTCTTTAAAATATAAAGATAAAATTAGATTCTTCAATATCTCACTTCTTTCTTCCTCCGAGGGACTTTCATGTCTTTATAGAAGACAAATATGAACAAATAAAATATTAAACTGTGGGGAAAACATAGAATTCCTTATGAATTAGGCTTTGCCATTTTTATTTAGGGTCCACCTGGTTGGCATCAAAAGATGTAAATTGTTTGAAGTTTACTAAAATTATTATTTACAAAAAGTTAGTAATGATGAAAAAATGAGTTGGTTATGATGTAAAATCTTTTCTTCTATTTTGTATTTTTGGTAAAAAAATTGATTATTGGGAAAAGAAATCGAATGCAAATGGATTAAGGGATGAACCTAAGTCGATTGTAAACTTCAGATAACTGAGATTGCAAGAGTATCGATTGATTACTCAACTCCTGTACCAAAGGCGTTTATTAGAAAAATAATATATTGAACCTACTTGAGGAACTATAAAAACTTGAAAAAATAGTTCACTTGATAAATCACTCAAAGCTTATGTGCATACCTCTACTGTCTGGGTGCTGCCAAAACAAAAAAACCATATTATACATCAGAATCTAATTATAAATATAAAAATGTATGTGATTTTAATATATAAGAAAATTGTTGGGGCTACCTCGTGTCTAGAAATTCCTGGACATTAACATCATGATCCAATTTCTTAAATGTCTTTTTGAGAGCCTATCCATGCAAGATCACTATGGTTAATATCATATAGATTTAAAAGAATATGTATCATATATTAATTTTAAAAAATGAGATATGAATTTGCAAATAAAAGGCCAGAAGATTACTTCAAGGCTCTCGAGTTTCCTGAATAATAATAAAAAAATAAATGTAAGAAGTTTTTCGAACACAGTGCTATATTCATAAAAAACCAACATTGTTGAAACGTACAACAAACCTTTTTGCTCTCTCCTGTGGAGTTAGTTGGGAAAACTTTACGATTACATCATCTATTGTACTGGAGAAATGAAAGAACAATGGCTAATAGTAAATAGGATATCCATATACCATAAAAAATGAAATATTAACTAAGCTGTGAGTTGTTGAGCTTGAAATTTTATATGCTTGCATTTGTTAATCAGTTGAACAATGCAATTGATTAGAACAAATAAGGTTAATTATTATAGATTTTAGTGATAGTTACGTGGTATAGATCAGTGCATAGATTTGCTTAATATATGTATCTATTTTTTTGAAACAACACGCCAAAGTGGACCAGCATTTTTTTTTAATTCTCAATTTCGATTTTTTGTTATTTTTTTATTTTTTTGAGGAGCAGCAAAATAAGGACCGGGCAGCATATATATTATAAGAAAAAATTTTAGTTCTTCCCGGGAGCGATGCCGGAGACGCCGTGCGTCTCCACCGTTGATTCCCAGGATGATCGACGGTGGAGATGCACGGCGTCTCTACCGGCGTCGCTCCCGGGCGGAGCTAAATACGGTTCATATTATAAATAATGATAAAGTGTGCTTCCTAGAATTCCGTAGAGAATTGAGCATTATATATACGTTTCTTAGGGTTGTGATCATGAAAACAATAAAGAATTCCATATATCCAGGTCAACCATAGAATTTCATATTACCATGTTTATGTAACATTTCAAATGTTACTTCGCAAATATTGGACAATCACGTAGAACAAAAACATAAAAGTTCCAATCTTTCATATGAATAATAATAAATTGAGATAAAGACCTGCGTTCACCCAAGCACAAAGTTGGCCTCCCAGACGGAGAAAACATCAAAAGCGCGATATCAATGTCACACAAAATGGACAACTCCTTGGCCTTTTTAAGAATGCCAGCCCTTCTTTTTGTGTAGGTTACCGTTCTGCCACCAGTATGCTCCAATTTCTTGATCTTTAGCTTAACCCTCCCCATCTTGCCTCTTACATAAACAGCAACACATAAAAAAAAGAAAAATATTTAACTAGGATTAATTATAAATCATAAAAGTATCATTATATTTAACCGATTCACCAATCAAAACCCAAAACTAGCTGGCATTAATAATCGATGAGGAACTATCTTTTGAAACCTTTCGGCATAAAAAAAACACTATATATCCATAGCTTATCTAAACAATATTTGCTAGTTAGAACCTCGCACGAAAGTATGCAGTAAATCAAAAAATGAAGTTGATTTCGGAAAAAAAACAGGTTTTATGTGTTTGAAATTAGAAGATTACTAGTGTTGATAACAAACAATACACATACATTTGAATGTATGAATGAAAGATGGAAAAAATAAGCCAAGAGAATAACTATAAAGACAAAATACGTACATTCACGTACGTAAAATGTAAGAAAAGAGAAAACGGGGTACCTCAAGAGAAGATGAAATGGTAGATGAATAATGGGAATGGGAATTGAGAAGTGAGAAAAGGAGAGAGCAACCGAGCAAGGAGGTGAGGAGAGATTGAGGGAGGGAAATAAGGGGGTCGGATGAAGGAATGGGATGAATGAGGATGATGGTTGATTCGGTGCCTCACATGATGTTGACCGGAAGAGCATCAAACTCGGGTCTTTCGAATTAATCCCCGCCACAATAGAGCGCATTCCCTGCCACCCATGCTAGCCGCTGCATCATCATCGTTTATCCCTTGCTTATTTGTAATTATAATCACTTTTCTAGAGTTTAGTTGTACTTTCTTTTAAATAGTTGCTTATCGTATTTTCAATCACTTTGGTGGATAATAATTTTACTTGTACTTTTTTTCCTTGTGTTATTTTAATTTTCTTCCCTGCTTTCGCCCCTCTTCATTAATTTCACTCACTTTCTCTTCCTATTGGGATATTGCATTTTATTTTCATCAATTATATATGCACACTTTCAATGACCACAAGGGGATAAAATAATTACAAATTCTGGAAATTTCCTTCTTTTTTTTATTCTATAAATGGTCTTAAATTTTTTATTTTGATTTAGACGGATAAATTCCAGAGGAGAAATTTATCGAAATATGATGCCATAATACACAAATTAGGAAACTGTAGAATCTGTACTCAAACTGGAATGAAGAGAGATTTTTTTAAAGTTCAAAGATACCCATCCAACCCATCTGCCTCCTTGTTGGCCCTTTGGCCACGACCGATGAGCAGGATCCTCAAACAGAGATGATTAGAGTACGACATGAGATTAATCATGTGCTATGGAAAGAGAGCAGCAAATGAGGGAGGAGGCTGAGGTTAGGGACTGCTGGCTCATCAAGTTATTTGATGAGAGTGAGAGGTGCACGAGAGAGTCGTGAACGCAGGATTATGAACTCATACTTTATCAGATATTTCTGATGCTTAAAGATTCTCATTGTGGCAACTTCATCACATCCCGAATGACCTGATCCTCCTAATTGATTATCCTTCGCGTTGATATTCTAAACGGCTTTATATTTATGATATTTGAAGTATTGACGTATTTGATGAATAATTTTTATTCGTATGGATATATATATATATATATATATATATGACATTTTAAAAATTTATTTTTAACATTTATCATTTTTTAATGATTAACAAAGAATTATAAGATAAAATAAATATAATTTTCCTATTTTTATTATTTGCAACGGATTTGAGATTGGCTTGTGATAGCTTTGTGAGTAAAATTCCAGCTGCAAATATTTGCGACTGACATAAAACTAATTTATAACCCAATTTGCGACCGTTTTTGCAATCAGCAAACTGGTTGCAAACATTTTTCAACCAGATTTGTAACTACACGGTTGCAAAATATGCAACCAAACTGAGATGGATTTTTCCTGTCTCTAAATTTACGGCTGGAATCCTTTCCGGTCAATAATTTTATTAATAACCCCATCTTCAACCACATTTTGTGGTCGCAAATCCAGTCACTAAATATATTTAGCAACCAGAAAATGAGTCTTAAGCTGCCACATCAACGGTCGTTAATGAGCATTTTTCTACTAATGAAAGATGTAGATACGAACGAACGAACACTTGTATATATTGCAAGTCAACAAGAATGACATGATACTTATATTGAGCAGGGCTCTATTTATGAATTTTGAACATTGCACTATCGTTTTGGAAGTGGACCATTTTTTGCACTTGTTGTAATACGAGGCATACTCATGTCGTGAATTTGCAGTTTGATAGGGACGCACCTTTCTCTATTTTATGTGACTTGATAATCTTCTACAACCGTCCTTTAAATTATATATTTTATGTTTATTTTTCATTGAGGAGCACAGGTAATAGGCAAAGTGATAGTTTTCTGTCACATACGGTGATGTGCGCTAAGACTGCTCAATGGTGTGCATTCAAATCTAATGTTCTTTGTTGGCTAAGTTGCACAGTTGGTTTGTTCTTATTAGGTTTCGTTTGGTTGGTACGAGAAGATAAAAATGTATGAAATTTTCTTATTTATAATTTACAAAGAGTTATTTATGATATTAATATAAGATGCAAAATATCTTAAAAAATCCCCCTTTTGCTTGTGTTTTATATAAGAATTTTATCGTGATGAAACAAGGGGACCACTTGATGGAAGTATTACTTACATCTTACATAAAATACTCGAAAAATAAATAATTTTTTAGTATATGATGAATGTTTTTTTGCATTAATTAATATTTATAAATTTAATTTATTTTCTATTTTTTTCATAACAACCAAACAGAGCTTTGGATAAGCACATGTGCCAATTAAACTTGGAAAGTATGACTAGGCGATTTGGGTGGGCAGTGAGGTGAAGTGGACGTACTGTCAATTATGTTTAAATGCTTTTTTTATGCAATATTTGTACTACCTGCATGAAGGTTCACAATTACGATAAAGAAACTCTCATAAGCTCCATGTTCGTGTTGTTAATTAAAGTACTGACTGTGAGCAGTCTCATACGTATCCTTTTCATCTTACAGAAGACCTCTACTTAGTTATTTTAGCATATATTAAGGTGAAAAAGGACGAACATTACCCGCTCAGATCATTGGATAAATTTCCATCCTTTTCTTTCAAAAACAGAAAATCTTTAGATAAATTTGTTGAGATCAAAATGTGATCAGCTATGTAATGTTTGTATTGTGAACTATCCAATGATGTCAATTTGTGAAACAATGTGATTTTGTTTTAAGACACGTTATTTAGTATTTGTTAGGAATATTAGGCTTCGGTGTAGGGAAAAAAATATTCCTATAGATTGTGGTCCCAAAATTAAGGATTAATTCTCAATTTGGGGAAAGATTTGACACTTTTAAATGTATGCTAGCCTCCTTGAATGGGGAGATGAGAAGGAACGAATTTGGTTATATATGTTTGTCAGCCCGAGGAATCTACACATAAAATTTACTCAATTCTTCGTTCATTTATTCATACTTCAAAACTGAGAATACATACTTATAGTCTAACTAGGAGGTTTAGACCATTAACCTATACCGGGTTAGACTGAATAAATAACTAAACTGTTGGGGAATAATATGGGCTTAGTAACAGAAGAAGTCCCAATTTCTCTAACACTAGTAACATATAGGCCTAACAATAGGCTTATTTTCCTTTAACCCATGCCCTAACAGACCTTATTTCATCTCAAATTCCATCTCCCTTAAAGAAACCTTGCCTTCAAGGTCATAACCTCATAAGCATGACAGATAAAACTACAATTACTAAAACAGACAAACAAATCTGTGATCAGACAAGCAGAGGAGTAACACAATTTTGTGAGGGCAGCTGTTACGGCCCTGATTTATAGGCGTAACCGGGTACTAGGATTTGGGTGGTTGTTCCTAGTATTCCCACGTCCATGAGGGGTAGCAGAGGCTATTCGAGTGGTGGAAACAACCTACCGAGGCTAATTCGTGTTATCATTGCAAAGCATGATCAAACTATAGTGCATGGTGTATGTCGGGTGACCAAGAGTGCTGTCGATTACAAGGGTGGAAAGGAGTGTGAGTACTGGTATCTGATATGTGGATAGCGATAATTGGATCAGTAATTGAGTTTACTGGGATGTCACTATTTGTGTCGGCATCAAGAGATCTCAGGAGGGCGTAGCGGGTTCTAGGTATCGAGCAGTGGATCGGTATAGGTAGCAGCAGAATATCGGCGAAGCGAGATCAAGGACCGAGCATACTGATATCCAATACTAGGCATGCCTAGAGGAGCTAGCGAGCCAAATTCCAGTGGTACTAGGAATTTTAGTGGGAGTAGGAATTCCGGTATTTGGAGTGCTACAGATGCTGGAAGCACCAAGGAGGAGACTTGATGGTTGAGCCTTATTCGTAGGGGAACAGATAAGCACCAAAGGAAGTTTGATTGGTATGGGGACATCTAAATAAGGATAAGAGGATTTAGATAGAGATCTAAGACTGGCCTTATCCCGAACTTGGAGAGTTTGGATTGCAATGGACTATATTGGATGAGCATGACCTTCAAGGAGATAGAGATTGACTTGGAAGATATGCGTGGATTCGTAGAGTTGTGATAAACATGGACTGTGCCTATATAAGAGGATGATGACCTCTTATGGAGAAGAACAACAAGAATGACGTGAAGTTGAATCTCTTAGAGAGGAGAGATAGCCGAGAGAGAAGGAGACTCGTGGAGTTGCTGCAACCGGTTCTTTACGAGGAAAGACCGGAACTTCATTGTGGTAGTCTGCTGGAATCAAGGTACATGTTGTTGTTTTACAGCTTGCATGCTTTGTCTTGTTTGATAGAATTGCATGTAAACAAGTTGACCATGGGTGGTGACTTGGGGTTGTGTCGATTGCTTGTTCGATAGCGATCCTGGCATTGGAGTCCCTTTGTGAGTGAGGTATAGCATTGGGGCAAGGCTAATGGGGGTTGTCCACTAGGCCGAGCAAGTGCTTGAGAAAGGTGTAAAGTACTTGTAATCCTTGTATTTGCGTGATAATATAAGGTTAGGATTGTTTTCTCGTATCTGTGTTTTGCTTGTTGGTTGTCATTTTAGGCAAGGAGCTTTGGTATCGGGTCATGGTCAAAGTTTGCAAGGTAATAGTTATGAGGAACCGAGATGAGCAAGGGCAGACGGCACAGCCCAAATACGCGTATCGGTATTTGGGGTGATCGGGTAGTTGCTACGAGAGTGCTACTTGATTCTCGGAACAACTTATCGGTAAGGGGTATCGGTAACCAAGAATACTGTATCTGTGCTTGTGTGTGATCAAACACGTGTGATCGAGTGAAGGGCTGAGTAGTGCAGCAGTATCGAGGGAGAAGATTTATCGATATTGTGATCGGTAACCTCCATATTGTGGAGTTCTGACTGAACACTGGTGTGGTGTTTGGGAGTTTGCTTTTGGGAGTAAATCCTATATTGTGTAACTTGTAGAAGGCTGAGTGTTTCTAAGAGCGAAATACGCCGCACAGGTCTAGTTGGGAACGAAAAATTATGTCCTAGAATCAGCCCCGTGACAAACCATGGTGGGACTCATTGTTAGATGAGAAAGTGGTGACATATAGAGTGTAGACCATCACCGTGCAAGGGAAAGACACCAACTTTTTCATTTGGGATGATGTGCATGCCGCCACCCCAACAAGCACAACCAAAGCTGACCCAAGAAGTGCCACCCCCATGCTGGGGGTTTGCTGGGTAGCACCCTCGGCCTAGGAGGGTGTGCGGAGTGCCATGTGAGTTTAGGGCTACTTGTTGTTCACAACCCTTGGCAGGGGCAGCCTGCCGGGCAACACCTTCACTTGGACTAACTTGTTGGGGGCCACCCCCTTCTAAGATGGCTGATATGTTGCCTGGGCTCAAGAGGTCCCGCCTAGGGTTGGACATCCACAGCTGTCAACAACTTAGCTACTACGACATCAACCGTTGAAGACTTCAACTCATGCCAAGGTTCCAATACGGGCGAATCAACATTATTATGGTTGTAGATGTCCAAGATAAGTGGATCATCATGATTGTAGATGTAACATCTTGGATCCTGTTTGGGAAAGAATCAGCCCAAGTGTTAATTAGGAAATGAGTTGAGCAATTTCTAAATCAATTACAATGGATATTATTAGAGAATAGTGCAGAAAAAAACACAACAAAAGCCAATAAAATCTCAAGGATTCATCATCCTTGAGTCTCACTGAGAAAAATAATTCAATTTATAGAAATGCAATTCATAAATTAATTTAAAAAATAAATTCAGTAAATATTAAATTCAATAACAATATATGAAGTAATACAATATACAAAAATTCATATATAATAATAATAGAGTATCTACAGCCACTACCACCAGAGTGGAGCAAAGTGTTTCTACAACCACTCAATAGGACAAAGGACACACACACACACACACACACACATATCGTTATTGGTCGTCACATAACTAATATATAGGATAGATGACTTGAGGACAATTCTTATTGCTAATCTGGTTGCAAATATTTTTTGCAACTAGAAACCCAGTTTTTAGCAACCACGTTGTGGTCTCTAAAAGTTGATTTTCTACTAGTGCCTCATGTTTAGGAGGTTACAAATCATTTGCATCACATGAAGAAGTGCATAATATATATGTATCATGTGTGTGGTGTACTTAGACTAATGGTCATGAAGGTTAGGGAGAGGCTAAGGTTGCTGTTGATGGGTTATGTTGTATGCTGCAATAGGGAACTTCGACGAGTATTTTGAATGGGATGTATGATGTTAGTTTTGTTTCCATGATCAGATGAGTTCACTTGCCTGTTTGACAAGTTATATGTATGGACTAGTAACTTCGATTACTGACAATTTTATACTATCTATATATTAGAAGGTGTGGATCTTATCTATATATTAGAAGGTGTGGATCTTCTTGTTTGGTCAGCTACGACGAAGGACGTGAAGAACTTCTTCATTTGGGCATTGGATGTGTGATTCTTTTTATGCCCTTTATGTATATATTTGTTATTAGCAATGATATCATGTTTATTGTATTTGATCAGGTGCATGAATTCATGTGATGATGGTGGGATGTGCTAGATGACTGGATGCCTTGGATGTTTTTATTTCGTGTCATTGCATGCCCGACTTTATTTTTGTTGGCCCCTTAGGCTTTTAACCATTAAAGGAGACTTATGGTAGGTATCACATCTCTCTTAATCTAAAAATTAATTCAAAGAATAGGTTTTCTCATAACTTATATACAAATTACCAACACCATCCACGATTAATGTGGGATAAGCTTATCTTTCCTTCATATATTGAGTGACCCAAAAGCCACATATTATCACCTGATAAATTCGTAGAATTTATAAAGGAAACTTCCACATTCAACTAAACAAACACCAAAGCCCACTAGGCTTTGATGTCACTGTTGAGCCCTTTAGACCTTCAAAAAGACTTGTAATAATTAATAAAAACTCACAATAAATATCACGGGCCTCTTTTAATGTAGAAAATAACTCAAAAAATAAAGTTTTCTTATTATCTTATATACAAATCACTAACACTATTCATGACCAATATAGAATAAACCAATAATTTTACATATATTTTTGCCTATTTGTGCATTTTGTTGTGTTTGTTGTGTATTCGCATGCACATTATTGTAGTCTTTCTTCTTCAGATGTCAAGGTGTGTTAATTGATTCATTTCTTTTTATGTTAAACAAATAAACAATTCACTCAACTCAATGTTGACATTTTCAGCCTAGTTCCTGAATAAACCAAAGTTGGACTACTGTAGGGGGTTAGATTTGATTGCCCTCTAGGCAGATCAGGCTTTGGTTTATTCAGGAACTAGGCATAGGTGGGTTGGACTACGTGTGGCCACCTTGCAAGCTCTAAGGGGTAGATCTGGCCTCCCATAGCCATAGGTGGGTAGATCTACTTCCAGCAAAGAGGGCCATATGTGGTCGTTGCGAGCTTGGCCCATTAACCCAATATGGTTGTCCCAACCAGTAGCATCGATTGGCTACATTTGCAACCCTTTTTTACTCATTTTTTTACTTTTAAAGTTTGAGTTAGTTCAACTTAGTTTTTATTTACATTGATGGGTCGTTTAACCCAAGTTAACTTGGAGGGCAGTCTTGCCATTATCTTTCCCCCAATTTTGGTAATTAACCGTGATCCCCACATGACCCGGTAATATTAATTAGCATTCCCTTTTATGGTAAAAATCTCTAATTATGATTTTTTTCTTTTTTCATAAGAATATTTATATTGTTTTAAAAGATGTGACATTTTTTAAATCCAATCTGGTCACATACCGATTTAGCGAAGCTATTGCCATGCATTGCTCGTTGTTGTTTGACGCCAACATTGTGGCACGGCGCCGCCACCACTTCATCCTCCTTGGCCCTCACTGCTAGGACAAACATCGGCAATGGGAAACACCGCTTGCGGAATTCGGTATTTTTTAAAAAATTGATGGTGATAATAAATGTGATAATTAAAGTTTGATGTTTTTATATGTAATTGTGATGTATGCAATTGTATTTGTTTTTAAATAATATTTGTGTATTATTTGCAAATTTAAATTGGCTATATTGATAATATTATATAATTTCGTTTAATTGAAATTATATTTAAATTTTGTTGATTTGAAATGTTTTTTAAACCGTTTAAATCAATACTTGCATGATTAATATGTTGAAGCATGAATGGATTTAGATCAATTAATGATACATTTTAGGGTATGTTAATTGATAAATTTTAGTTAATGCAATTAAGTTAAAATCAGTTATAATTATGATTTGTATGTTGAAGAATAATTAGAGATCAATTACGTTATGATTAATGATATGTTTTTAATTAAATACATTTGTTCTGTGGTATGTATGATTTGATGATTGATATCTTTTTGCATTTAAGTAGACATCATGTTTTAATTCATAATCAAATTTGTTAAATTTTAAATAATTAAGGGATATATTATCATAATTAATTAGTACCGAATCATAGTAATTTACCCCATTGAGGCTATTCCCTGCCGAAGTCTATTGATTAAGGTGATAACTACCGACGACTCCTCAATAGTCTAGCATTAAGTATCCATTCAGTTAACAACTTCGGATCTCCTAAACGTATGTCTTGACATCTAATTCTTGGCCATATGCCGGGTAGCCCATGCCTCTTATAAATATACACATACTAATGTATGCTATCTATATTATTGACACTTAAATTAACTTTTGGTGTTTTTTATTTCAATCTAAAGCTATATATAAAGGTTTTTGGCATAAATCAGTGTAGGCCATAACAATGAATACGAATAGTCATGATGGATGTATCAAAGGTGGTTAATTGGAGGAATTTTCAATCCAGAGTATGAACATGGGGTTGAGGCGTTTCTTGATTTTACATTCTCTCATACTTAAATTGTTAGCAATTTTGCAAATTTCATGTCAGCGTGCTGATTGTGCCAATAAGTGGAGTTTAGAACGAGATCGTGTCAAGAAACATTTACATGATTACGGATTTATGCCAACTTACTAGATATGGACGGCTCATGGTAAAGGTTCAATGTCTGGTTATGAGTAGTAAGCTCAAGTTCAAGTGCAATGGACGATTTTAGGTTTTAGAGGGGTGGTATATGATGTTGCTGGTTCAAATTTTGGGGCTACACACCATCACCTTATGGCCATGAATTTACTAATGATCAACCTAATCCAGATGCAAGAGCATTTTATGATCTCCTGAGTCAAGAAGATCAAGAATTGCATTCAGATTGTGATTATGTGTCTCCTTTATGTACAACAAGGTTATTAAATATAAAACAAGTTATAATGTTGCTCAAATAACATTTGATGAGTTTGTACCTATTAAAAAAAGTGTCTTTCCAAGAGAGAACAAGTTTCCAATTTTTTTAATGATTTAAAAGAAATTCATGAAAAAGCTAGGAATGAGGGTGGAGAAAATACATGCATATCCATATAAGTGCATGTTGTATTAGAAAGAGGCATCACACTTACAAGAATGTCTATAATGCAAGGCCCAAGATATAATTTACAAGCTAATGAAGGTGATAAATTGAAGAAAGGCATCACAACCAAAGTGTTAAGATATTTTCCTATAATTCTAAGATTACAAAGATTGTTCAAGTCGCGAAAGACCATCGAACATTTTTCTTGGCATGCAAAAAATCGTGGACTCCTGGGAGTAATGACTCACCTTGTATATAGTGAGGCATGGAAGCATCTTGACAAGTGCCACCCCTCTTTTGCATCGGATGCATACAATGTGCGATTAGTATTATGTGTAAATGGTTTTATTCTATTTAAGTACTCCCTCAAGTCATACTCAATCTGGCTAGTTATTATCACTGTGTATAATTTGCCACCGTGGATGTGCATGACACACCCCTTTATCTTCTTATACTTGTTCATTCTTAGAAAAAAAATGTTATTATTTAAGACATGTGATGCTTCACTATGACAAAAGTTTCAAATGCGTGTAGCTATGTTGTGGACAATTAATGATTTCCTAGTGTACGGATTTTTATCTAGATGGAGCACCATGGAAGGCTTGTTTGTCCTATTTGTATGAAAACAACTAAATTTTTTTGTCTTCAATACTTTGGAAAATACTCATAGTTTCATTGTCGCCGACAAGATCTTCCCTTGATCACCCCTTCAAATAGCAATGAGTCTAGTTCTTCAAGAATATGGTTGAAAAGGATGTGCTGCCACTAATATTAACAAGTGAGCAGATCAAATCAATAGTGGGTTCCTTGTAAAACGTTCAATATGGATCATATATGAAAAGTAATCAGAGACTTCCAGGTTTTGGAGATTTTCACAAATGGCAGAGGAGATATATTTTTTGTTATTGGAGTTCTTTGTTGGTGCGACAAAATATCAATGTAATGCATGTGGAGAAAATTTTGTTCGATAACTTATTCTATATGTGTGACACCTTATTGTCTGAGGGTAGACCGAAGTGTGATGTTATAATTTTGAAAACTATTTGTTAGACTATTATCGTACAAACTTTATTTAAAAGGATCTCAACCCTTAGAGAGGCTTAACCTCAGAAGATGAATAACCTTATTAAATCTCCATACAATTGGCCCGCCCCCACTCCAGTTAAGAGGTTGAGTTTTTCAGAATGCAGGATCCAGTTCTCAAACTTGAATTCCAATGACTGGATTAGGTAACTTAATTACTTGATGCTGATGATCTCATAGTAATGTGAACTCTAGGTTGTGGTTACCTGTTCTACATACCCCACATTAGTAAATTAAAAATATAGAGTCATCATACCTAGATACTTGGCCTTCACGTGGGCTCTTTACGCTGTATGAATTGAAAGCTCCTCTTACCCAGGTTTCTCTATACATAGATAGCTACAACTAAATAAGTTTAGCATACATGGTATGCTCCTTATCATGTACTGAAACTTTGAGGCATATACACCTTCCAAATGATCGTTAACTTGCCCAAAGTTTATACCCTGCACAATGATAAGTAATAAAATAATACTAACACACGAATCACATAAAATACATCCTCGTACATCATAACAAGATTTAGGGCACTAGCCCAAATCATACTACAACATGAAGTCTCATAGTTCCTGATAATACATAAATCTGAAATTTATAACAAATTTTCTCCAAAATACAAAGTCATAAACACTATAATTTGTACACACGGTACCATCCCCCCACCATGAGCCTCTCGATCCGTCCACCTACATCAACCATTGGCATGCATACATACCTACATAGATATAAGAAATCCGTAAATAATAACTGATATTAGCAAAACTGGTAGATGGATGTCTTAACACCCACAGAAAAGCATAGAAACTTCAGAAAAGCCTCAATGGCGATAAGCAAATATAACTTATTACATAGGCCGGCGGGCATGCACAACAAAAATCATATTCATACAAAAAGCTTACACTTTCACATTCTCCATATATCATCCACCACGATACCAAGGTGGCCTGGAATAGTTAGGCTAGTGCAACAATTTTAAAAAATTTACTTTATTCATAGTACCCTATATACATTGCACTACTTTAGGATGTAAAGGAGAGTACTAGTATAATTCATTCAACTTGTACAACTCACTTTTTTATTTGTAAAATTTGAAAAATTGAGTGTAATTATATCATAGGCTTAGGAAAGGGCATATATAATAAATTTTTGGATTTTCAATTCGATAACCAACAAGAGATCTCATTCTTATAGTTTTATTAAGCTACGAAAAACTCTGCTAAATGACCAACATCAGAAGGATAGGATAAAATGCCGCCAACCCATCCTACATCTAAAACTCCATTAAAACTCGACACTCAGGGAGCCAATTAGAGGTGAAGCAAGAAAAAGTCATATGACCTAGATGAGTGAAGCTCCGCATCCTAGACCAACAAGCTCACCCCGTTTAACCTACCACACTGATAAAGCCTGAATAAGACTCAGATCACATTAGCATGCAAATCAAAGCAAGGCCTCAACACATGCACATGATATAATATACTCAATTAACTTAATTACTTGCTTAATGGAGTGTTAAACCTCATTAAGCAATTTAATTATAGTTTAGGGTTACATGTACAATTAGTTAGAAAGGTTCAAACTTAGAGTTTAATTGATCGAACTTGACGAGATGATTTTTCAAATGAGCCAAATGGTTTCCAAAGAGATTGAAATTAGGACTAGTTTGCCCTGACACTCTAAGGGTTGGGTGGAAAATGTACTAAGCGCTACCTCATGGGTCAACACAGCAAACAATGCCCGCTAAGGTTGGGCTAAGGTTCTGGAAACAGTGTTCTTATGCTGCACACTAATTTTGTAAGTGTCATTCATAGGCTTGGAGACTCCAAATGGGCCCGGGTCAATTGGTATGGTTAGCCAACACAGTGTGCTTGAATACAAGAAAATTACAAGTAAAACTTCAAGTATTTGGGCCTAAGTGGGCTTGTACATGGAAGGTATTAGCTAAGTCATTTCTCGAGCTAGGTGGAACTATTAGGTTTGGGAAACTCCAAACTCGAGATCTACTAAAACAAATGATCTCCAATTTTGGGAGATGTTTTTGGGACAAAACCTAAGGTGTGAGAGAAATTACATGCAATTTCATTATGATTTGTCCAAGGTTTCACATTTTACATCCAGAGTTATAGAACTTGGGTTTCACCATGTATTCCTGTACACTATAAAAAGTTGATTAAACTAACCACATAAATGATTCTTAATTAGTGCCAAAACTTACTGTTTTCCATTAAACAATTAGCAAATCCATACATAATTTTTAGATATTTTGTTAACCACTTTTAGTGGGCTCACCATAGAGCACAATCTTAGAGCATGGCAAATCACACGTACATTACATCAAACACATGAGATAATTAAGCATTTTGTTCATACTCTTTAAGTGGTTATTCATGGTAAATTTATAAAAACAAGACAAGACATACATTTACAAGCATGCAAAATATTCACACCAAATGCAACCTACATTATGGTGTAAAAATTAGGGAAATATAGGCCACAGGGACTATGAAAGCTGCCACCTTGCCATGTTTAGCACACCTACATGATCGTACATGCCATAATAGACGAACTTATCAACATAAAAGTTGGAGATATACCTCTTGAGAGTACAACAAGATGAATATCATGCAAAAAACCTACCTACAACATGAGATATGAATTTTACACTAAAATTGTTCATGTAAACAACTCTAGAACACTCAAAAATACATATCTATTTTTATACAGATCAACATTAGATGATTTCAAAGCCTAACAAATCCTAACATAGAGATCTAAATACTTAAAATACAATAAAAATGCAAGTAGACAAGCATACACATGAACAAACCATAAAGCAATGGAGAGGTGGAAAATGGGAACCTTTACTTAAAGGGAGACCAAGGAGAGGTGTGATATCCCTCAACTTAGTCCCACATCTAATACCTACTGGGGTAAGATCTTATTTATAAATGTGAATGAACTATAGATCTTTAACTTGGTTAACCACTTTAGAAGAAATGACATAGCCTATTATGTTGCACTTTGGGCTAGGTCGTTACAAATGGTATCAGAGCAACCTTCTTACATGTTAGATGGTGGGCTGGACCAGGGACGTTGGTTAGGCTGTCAGTCACCGGCCAAAATAAGGTTGTGGGCTAGGGCTAGCAATAGGCCAAGTGTAGGAATTTCAGGGATAAAATTTCCTAAGGTGGGTGGATTGTGAGATCCCTCAACTTAGTCCCACATCTAATACCTATTGGGATAATATCCTGTTTAAAAGTGGGAATGGAATATAGATCTTTAACTTGGTTAACCACTTTTAAAGAAATGATTTAGCCCATTATGTTGTACTTTGGGCCAAGTCGTTATAAGATGTCTCTTGAGGCTTCCTACCCTAAAGCCTACAATCCTAGGTGGCTTGGCTTGGCTTGGAGAGGCTTATGAGAAGTTGGGAAGGGCTGGGAGGAAGAATGGAAGGGAGCAAGGGGATAGTTGGGATAAATGAAGAGCAAAGGGTAGAAATTGAGGGGGAGAGAGGGTTTAAATATAGAAAGGAAAAGGCTCTTGCGCTTGGGTGTTAGTCAAGAGCCTTAGCATTAACCACTTCAAGCAGGACCACAAAAAATCGGATTTGTCGGTACACGACTTGCTGAACTAAACCACACACAAGTTCAAGTCAACTTCTGGGTGCTAGGGCGGTGGACCACCGCCTTAGTGCCAAAAGGAAAAAGGGGCGAGGATTCAAATTTGGGTGCTAGGGCACTTGGCCAACACCTTAGCGCCCAAATCACAATCAAACCCTAATGGGTGCTAGCGTGAAGGCACCTTGGCGCTTAGGAGAGGTTGTGCGTGAAACACCCCAAATTTGGTTCACTATTAAACTGAACTGAAAGTATTACGGGAGACCAAACCAACTTTCAAATTCGATTAAATTGATCAACCCGAACTTAAGCGGAATGGATCTACTCATAGTGTCATAAGATGAAAGAACATCATTATGAATGTATGAAATACGACATAACATGAAAGAGGACCAATATGAACTTATGAAATGCACAACCTTGCAGTACACAACGTGGATAGTATGACAACAAAAATGACACCAATCGATTAAATATGACAAAAAATTTATAAATAAACGGAGAGAGTTTCCCTAAAAGTCTAATAAGGGAACCACCCTATCATCATTATATCAGAATATATATGAAAAATAACAAAATAAATCACAAAAACATCACATTCTATTAACATCATAACAACTTTTATATCATAATCCATGACTAGGTCTTGACCCATTAACTATTCACAGTACATGACTGAAATTTTATTAACTTCATTCATAACAATGTTATTATCATCAACATCATAATATCAAAGAAAAGTTTTCACATCAACCAGCATCACAATATAGTGTCCTATCGTCAGGCATGTGTGTGGCAAGGATGTCACTGCTCATTCATCAAGTTTGACATATCTTGTTGTCTCTGATGCTCACCTACATATATAATAGAAAAATGTGAGCAACAGTTGTCACTGATCCAGAAAATAAATAATATCAAACTATCAATTAGAGCTAATTCTCATAAAAAGAAAACATGTATATACTTTAACATAACTCTCATAAGGGTAACTACTGAGGAGTCATCTAGCTATAGTCTAGATAACATTCCGAACTAATCGTATGATGCCTCTTTCGGCATTTTCTAACTGTACCTTTCTCATGAATACCAACATCTTAAACCCTCTTCTATCCAATATCTCCTACCCCTAAGCATTAAAGCTGAGTACTCTAAGGCAGTCACCTTCAATACCCTTTGAACCACAAGTTTAGATATGTGTTGTACTAAATAGTACTTGTAAACCCCCACATTTCTCTGGGTGTGAGGAACTCAAAATGTGGAGTTTTCAGGATCCCTCATTAATGGAACAACCCTCTTAATAACCCAAAGCCCGTTGTGACTGGCACATGCACCTGTTCATATTATATGCAAGTTGGTTTCACCATCTCTTGTCTGACTAAAAAATCGATAAAATTATATATAGGTCTGGGAAAGGATTTAATATTGTAGGCCCGAAGGCAACTTGTGGTGGATCTTGTTTTCAAAATCAGACTCGAGTGAACCCATCCTTGAGAGTTATCAATCCGAAAAACTATTCATTAAAATGACCCTTGTTAAGTGCCCAATATATCGACTATTTAACATGTCCTGCATCTTACAATCTAAAAAATAATAGAAGAGATTGACAAACAACAGTATGAGTCCTAAACGAACTTCATAGAAGCTATAAGTGGAGTCACACACCTATGCGATGAGCCCTTACACCGAACCTACAAAAACAGAACTAAATACTAATGCTCTTGTACTCCCATATGATGCATGAATAATATAATGGATAAATTATATGTCACTAGGACAATCATGTAAATCCTGATCAATCCAAATAATCCTTAATCATGTCAACAATATAATCATGTACAACTATATGATAACGAGAGAATATAATAATATTTCAGACAACACTCAACAAGGTAAGGTAACTATACTAATCATGTCATATGTGTATGATAAACTTGTAATTAATTTCATGTCATGGTAATGTAATTAAATTCAAACGTCATCACTAATCAAAATCTAACTATTATCATACAACAATTTCATCAATTAATACTTAACCATACGAATCTACATTCTTAGGTGATCATGTCATCAAAATCACAAATTTATTAATATGTGATTAAACATAACAATTAACTAAATAAAGATCATGATTCTGATAATCAAACTAATACCAAGTTGTCATAATCCAAGTATTCATTTATAATTATATCAACAGTTTATAAATAATCTTCTTACTAATTAATAAAATTAGCATTTTTTTATGGTCCATAACTCTTAGTTAACAAAGAAAACCTAAATTCCTATGCATGCAATAAATCAATAATATAATCATAATGCTTATGATGAAATGAATTTAAATTAAATTGTATACCTAAGCCGGTGATTATGCGACGACGACGACGACAACCGCAGTTGCCGGTGGTTGCCGTGAGGAGGGAGACGACGGATGTGATTGTCATCCCATGAGCAAAGTCGGCAAGGGGGATTGACTTGAGGTGTCACTGGGCGGCAGCGGCGAGGGTTGTGATTGGCTAGGGTAGGAGCGGCTAAGAGAGTAGTGTCAACTAGGGAGAGGGGAGGAGGGCTAGGGGAGGTCGAGGTCAGCTATAGGGATGGTTGACGCTATGGGTGGTGGTGGTGTGCGACTGATGGACGGCCACAACATATGCAAGCGGCGATTGTGTCGCTGTGCATGTGGTTGTCCAAGCCGGGGAAGGCTCGGGAAGGAGGGATGAAGGGCTATGGAGGGTCGCCAGAGGTCATCGTTGAAGTTGGTGGCCGGTAGCAACCCTTGCAAGCATAGTTGCAAAATTCGGAATCGGGGTCTGAATCGGTTTCCAAATGAGTAATTGAATCGGATCGAATCGATTTAAATCGGTCAAAAATCAGTTCAGTTGAATCTATCCAAATCGGTCCTATACAAAAATTTGAAAACTCAAAACATAAATACATAAAATACATAATTAAATAATTTCTCAACACAAATACACATGTTTATAGTTTAAAAGAAGCACAAAAGATAATCACTATTTATCATCATAAGACTACAATTTCAGCAGTGTAACATTTGATATAACATCATTTGTGCTCTATCAAACGATAGTAATAAGCCATCAATACAAGTCCACAAAATCAAGGTTTAGCATAATTTTACATGTTTAATACTAAATCATTCAATTCATTATCTGAAGCATCTTGAAATTTTGAATCACTAACCAGTGGGAAGAGTAGAGATCTCACCCGCATCAACACGAGACCCCTGCGTAAAAGGGGCACAAAACTCACACTCATATGAAGTCCCTCAGGTACGAAAGGCATAGACAAATTTATTGTGAGTCAATAGATACACCAATATCAACATTAAGTCCACTAGGAAGAGGAGTCAACGAAAAACCATCAGACGTAGTAGAACATGATCCAATTGCAGTTGCATTGTTTGACATATTGGCATTGATTGTTCCTTCATTTGTTGTAGTTTTCAATATGTTGCCACTTTTATTCGCTACAAAGGCCTCTTCGTCTTCATCATCACTTTTGTCAACATTGATACCAAAGAAACCTTCCTACATAGAAAAAAATCATACCCTATTTATTTCAATTCTAAAAAATTCATACACAAAATCTTAAAAGTGTTGTAAGCTTTATTTAAACTTACCGATGGTGATTGGTTGTCCCATTCTCCAACTCACTCATCTAATGAATCTTCTAACATCAAATGTTCAGTAACTGCATCATATTTACGCCTCCATCTCAACTCTTTTTCTTTTACTCGCATGTTGTAATGAACATATACAAAATTATTTACTCTCTTCCTTGCAAGTTGATTTTTTTTTTGGTATGTACTTGGTAAAAAATGCTCCAATTACATTCGCAACCCGATGATGATGAAGTTTGACTAAGTATTCTAATAGCTATCTTTTGTAGTTCAGGGCAGCCTATACCATGTTGCTCCCACCATGATGCGACATTTGACAAGTTGATTTACTTACAAGCTTGCTATAAAAATGAAATGCGGATAAAGGTGGATTTTACCTAGATGAAGGACTTTCCTATTGGTAATTGCAAGAGAATATCCAAAATCTCCTTTTGCAAATACAAAATCATACCACTAAAAAATATTAAAACAAAATTAGTAAACATATTTAGTTATACATAAACATTTCTATATAAAAATTAAAAACAGCAATATCTTAACTTGCAAAGATGCCATGGATTAAGCTACCTCATCATGTTCCACACGACAAATGACATCATTAAATGCATGATACACCTCAATTGGCTACAAAATTATACAAAGTCAAACACAAAAAATATAAAATTGTTAAGAAAGTCATAAAGGTATGTAAGTCAAATGAGAACATACAATGGTAGATTCAGGGCGATAAAGAGTTTGAGGATTAAGCATATATGTTGCAGCATGAAGTGGATGACAAAATTGATTCGCCCATCTCTTTGTAATTATATCAACAAATAACTTGTATCGTTCTACTTTCATGCCATACACCACTTTTATTTTTTATATAGACTTTTGTATTTCATCATAAATAAATGGCATTAAAGGTCTGTCACCACTATGCACCAATCTCAAAAATTGAACAAGTGGCTCAGCTGTTTTATACACAAATTCTATCTTCTAAAAATTTGCACTTAAGACAACATTTTCAGCTGCTATTCCATCCTCTTCTTTTGAATACTTTGATGATGAATACAATTCAAAGACAAACATCTTTTTCAATGCCTACTTATGTTTTAGGAAACTAGCAAGCGTCAAAAAGTAAGTAGCAAATCGAGTAGCCCCAGGTCTCACCAATTCATGCCCATTTGTGAAATTATTTCTCATAAGAGCCAACAACCATAAGTGGTTGTATATTAGTTTTGTGACTATTTGTGCATTCATAATGCATGTACCAACTTTCTTGATTTTTGCAAAGTCTTTAAGCATCAAGTTGAGACAATGGGCAGCACACGGAGTCCAAAATAAATCTGGTCTCTTATGTTCTAGCATCCTCCTTGAAGCTTTGTATGCCGAAGCATTATCGGTAATGACCTGCACAATGTTTTCTACCCCAACTTCTTCTACTACTTTGTCTAGTAAACTAAACAAATAACTAGCATCCTTTTTTTTGTCTTAAGCATCAATTGATCCAAGGAAATACATTCCTCTTGGGCAATAAATTAGAAAATTGATCAAAGTTCTACCAGATTGATTGATCCACCCATCAGACATAATAGAACAACCCGTTGTCTTCTAAGATACTTTTATATCCCTAAGCTAGCATTTATGGAAGCCACTTCATCAGTAAGAAGTTTACCTGATAAAGAACCTCTTCCCGGAGGTTTGATCCCTTGATTACTGTATCTACCTGCTACATCAATCATTTTATGAAAGTAAGGCAACTCAACAATATGGAAATGAATTGCACAGTGATAGAAGAATTGAGCAATGGCTATGTGCAATTACTCTTCTTGTAACACCCGAAATCCGGTTCACACTCGTGAACCGAACCGGCATGTAACAGGCCCCGGTTAGGTCGGCTAACCCGAACCTAACTCGTGCGGATCCAATCTCGACGTCTTAAGATGAAGATCTAACATGCTATATGTATGTATGAATGCATAAAACCCTAACAGGATACTACATGGATGACATGCAACCAATTTTCACACCAACACAATAACAATCAAACTTAGTAAAAATTCTAAAACGAAAGGGACAGAATTTCCCCTAAAAATGTAATTAGGGGCCACCCTGTCAAAATCATATATTCAAACATATATATGCATAGCAACAATAGCATTCACACAGACTTCTAATATACTATATTCATCATTCTCTGAACTTTGGGTCCTAACCCATCACACTTTTGATGCGCTACTCTGATCATTTCATTTCATGTCATTGTCATGCCTCAAACATTTAATCATAGCATGTTTATAAAATAACATCATAAACAAAATATTAAACATTCAATCACCCAATGTGTGTGTGCAGAAGACATTATTGCTCCTCCGTCCTGGCCGGCACATCCATCTCGTGCTTATCACCAACATATATATAAGAAAAATGTCAGTAACAAGCGTTACTGGTCTGAAAAGAAAATAACTATAACAAACTGGCTATGTGTAAAACCCGCGACTCGAGTCAGGGTTTTATAGTCGTTAGCCGGTTGGTTTGACCGTAGTTTGAGTCGGTTCAGCTTTCAGAACACGTGTGCGGGGCCGAGGCCGACCGTGCGCTCGTGCTATGAGGGTTTATGTATACCCAAGTATTGATGATAGCATCAGATACGCATCAGCAGACTGAGTTATCAGTAGATACAAGAGTATACAGTTGATGATTTTATTTTATTTTTTTTATGTTGTGATCGTAGAATTAGTTTAGGCCGAATAACGCATTAGGGCGCGTTAGATGGTATTCGGGTGGGTTATTAGTTATACGACATGTCATTTGGGTGTTGTGATATTTTGTTTGATTTTATGGGATTTTTCCCATTTTTTCTACATTTTTCTAGAATTTATTCCGAGTCCGTTATCATTCTTGACTCGAGCCCGTGTCGAGTCAAGTTTTATTTACAGCCTTGCCATCGCCATATACACCCCACCTTCCTCCCCAAACCCCGACGCTTTTCACCACCGCCACCGCCCTTGGGATTTTGCCGCCGCCACCGACGCCGGACCGCCGCCGATCGACGTCGCCCAGCCCGGCCGTGCCGTCGCCTTGCCGCCTCGTCCACGCCCGGCCACCGTCAGCCGCCGTGACTGCCGGAAATCGCCCTCGATTTCTCCTCCGTTCCCGACGCGATTTCGCCGCCGTCTGCGCCGGATCGCCGCCGCCGTGACGTCGGAGCTTCTCCCCTCGACCTCCCCTACCTTTCCCCTCTGATTAGCGCCGCCGTCGAGGGTCGGCCGTGGGTCTGATCGGAGCGGCCGAACGCCCCGACCGCACTCGACGCCGCCGTTGGCGGCCATCGCCGCTGCGGCTGCCCTCGTCGTCACCGCCATTGGGTTCAGCTCACCGAGGCAGTGCTAACCCCTACCTCCGATTGCCTCGCCGGAGCAGTCACAGGAAAACCACCGGAGCTGCCGGAAACTGCCGGCATAGTCGCCGGAAAACTGCCGCCTTCGTTCGTCGGCACCGATTTCAGCGCCGATCGCGAGGTGGTTCTTCCCGTTTTGAATTATTACATACATGTTGTGGTCATGGTAGTATATTAGAATTAATTTTATTAACTTCATGATTTTTGTTTAATTAAGCGTGATTATGATAAACATGTGATGATTAGGGTGAATTGTGTTATATGATGTGAATGCTTAGTAATGAAATTGTTAGTAAACTATTGTATAGTTAATTAAATGCTTGTTAACTAGTTAATTTATGAATATGTACGAATTAGGTTTTGCGTGCTAACATTAAGTTAAACAGATCAAATTGATTAAACCATTGTCACCTAATTAGAATAGGTATGCTTTGAAATTAGAATTAAAAGTGCTAGGTAATAAGTAACATATGAAATGATAAAATTATTAATTTGCTTGACAATTAGAGATGTAGGGTAATTGTCGAGATAATTGTCTTGTTTGATTATATGATTGTATGCATGTGGATATATTAGTTATATAGGCGTGCATCATATATGTATGGGCGTTAGTAAATAGTTATGTTCATGTAGGTTCGTTGCAGCAGCTCACCGTCTAGGCACGAGACTGCGCTTGGAGCTTCTGACAGGTCCGTTAGGACACGCTTCTCAGGTTTTATCGCTCTATTCTGTCGGCAATTTGATTTATTGATCGTAGGACGTGTCAGGTGGATGATTTATTGGACCCCACCTAACACGGGTCATTTGGTCGATTGTTATCGGAATTAATAACCCTCGAGGATGAGATCCCTCGAGTTTGTTTTCGAAAATAAGATCCACCTCAAGTTGCCTTCGGGCCTATTATAATAAATCCCGACCCAGCCCTATAAATAGTTTTATCGAGTTTTCAGTGAGACAAGAGAAGATGAGTCGACTGCACGTACCATGAGCGGATGCCGTGCCAGTCAAAGCGGGCTCTGGATTAGTGCCAGCGGACTGTTCCATTCCCGAGGGATCCTGACAACTCCGCGTTTGAGTTCCTCACACCCGGAGGACGTGGAGGTTTACGGGTACTGTTTAGTACAGCGCATGTCCGGACTTGTGGTTCAAAGGGCACTAAAGGCGACTGCCTGAGAGTGCTCGGTCTACGTGCTCAAGGCCAGGAGTAATATGGAGGTTCGGAGAGGGCTTAGGATAAAAGTTTTACGAGAAGTACTGAAAAAGAAGTGCCGTGAGTGGCATAGTACCAGATAGATCAGGATGCTGTTGAGTCAGCTGCTCGACGGCTCCTTTGTAGTTGCCCTTATGAGAGTTCTTGAGGAAGATATATGATGGTTTGTTTTCCATGAGAGTTTGCTCTCATGTTCCAGTTTGATATTAGTTATTTCCGGACCAGTGACACCCGTTGCTGACATTTTTCTACTATATGTAGGTGAGGATGATGATTGGTGTATGCCGGCCTCGACGAAGGAGTAGCGCTTGCATTGCACACGCATACCTGGTGCCGCGCCGAATTTTGTGTAAGATATGATGTGGGTTGAATGATGCTTGTGATATACATGTTGTGTACATATGCATGAGTTATGAGACTTGTAGATCTTGTTTAGAAATGTATGAATCTTCTTAGAAATGTTTTGGAAAAGTTCCAATGTCCAGGATGATCAGCTATGTGAGTTGAAATGAACAAAAACACGATGAACATGAATTGCAAGTGAGCTAGCTGCCAATTACGATATGTGTAGTTGATTTGAAGTCTAGTGGGATATAAATCGTTGTTTTATGTATATACATATTGTGCTGTATTTTAACAGGTCATCCCCTTATTGCACTTTTAGGGGAGGCTCTGTCCGTTTTATTCTAGATTTTATGAATTTTATTGTTGTTTTACTTATTTTGGTGTGCGGTGATTATCATGACATTCACGTAGTATCCTGTTAGGGTTTTGCATCTCATTCATATATTGTTTGCGCATTAGCGGCGTGCTCCATCTTGAGACGTCGAGAGGGTTATGTCGTAGCCGTTTAGGTTTTTGGGTCAGCCAACTTAATCGGTTTACGAGTAGTTCGATCCTCTGTAACAGTTCTGGTCCGGGTTGAGAGTAAACCGGATTGGGGTGTTACAACATTGGTATGAGAGCAAACTCTCACATGAAAGAAAACAACATATACTCCACGTTAACACTCTGAAGGGCACTACTAAGGAGCCACTGGGCTGCAGACCCGGTAGCATCCCGAACTTACTGATCTGCTGCTGGTACTGTGCCGCTCTCGGCACTTCTTTTTCAGTACTTCTCGTGAAACTTTATCCTAAGCCCTCTCCTTACCTCCATATTTCTCCTGGCCTTGAGCACGAAGGCCGAGTACTCTCAGGCAGTCGCCTTTAGTACCCTTTGAAGCACAAGTCCGGACATGCGCTGTACTAAACAGTACCCGTAAACCTCCACGTTCTCCGGGTGTGAGGAACTCAAACGCGGAGTTGTCAGGATCCCTCGGGAATGGAACAGTCCGCTGGCACTAATCCAGTGCCCGCTTTGACTGTCACGGCATCCTCTGCATGGTACATGCAGTCGATTTCTCCATCTCTCGTCTCACAGAAACGCGAAAACTATATATATATATATAGGCTTGGGTAGGGAGTTATATAATAGGCCCGAAGGCAACTTTTGGTGGATCTTGTTTTCGAAATCAACCTCGAGGGATCTCATCCTCGAGGGGTTATTAATCCGGAAAATGTTCTGTTAAATGGCCCGAGTTAAGTGGGATCCGATAAAACGCCACTTAACCCGTCTTGCAGACAATAAATCAAACATACAATAGAAAAGATCATAAAATCAGAGAGAAGTCCTAATGGACCTGGTAGAAGCTCCAAGCGTGTCATCGCGCCTAGGCGGCGAGCTCCTACTCTGTACCTACACATCAAAACTAAATACTAACGCCCGCTAACTAAATGATGAATCACACACAATGACCGTCAATCAACAATCAAATAATTATAAATATGAAAATAACTCTAACTAATATTATTCCTACCAATTTTACTGTGATTTACTTTACATCATCGGATCACTAAATATTTACTCATTACCAATCATATCATACATATCATTACTTCTTTCATGCTCAGACTTCTATCATGGGAATCACTCAATCCTATCATGCTGTGCTAACAATCATCATCAATTTTAAATAACTAAATCGGAGGTAATTATACCTCACGTTGTTGACAATCGGCGACGGTTAGGGTTCCGTCGCGTGTCTCGGAACTCAAATTCGGCGCTCATCGGCGTCTGAAGCTCGATCGGGCTCCACTGGGTGAGCCTCGCGGATGATCCGGTGAATTCTAGTGAATTCCAGAAATTCCGGTTTTCCGGCAGCTGCTGGCGGTTTTCGGCGACTTCCGGTGGTTTTCCAGCGACAATCGCCGGCGGCGTCTACTGGCCGGAAAGTGGTCGTGTTGGGTACCCTCGGAACCGGCTCGGCGAGCCCGACTCATCTACGAGGTCAACGCGGCCAACGGAGGTGGCGGCTCGCCGGGAAACGGCTAAAACAGGGCTGGTGGCGATGGGTTGCTAGATCCGGCTTGCCAGGGCGGCGATGGCCTCCGCTCCGGTCGGGGAAGGCCGCTAGGGGGTCGAGGGTGTCGAGGCGACTACCCGATCATGGCGGCGATAGAAGCGCGGCGCGGGCGTGGTGCTTGGTACGGCGATCCGGCGTCGCGGTGGCCAAATGGTGGCCGGAACTGGTCGGAGTGGCACGGCGACGCCGTGGCGGGGCTAGTCGGCGACGACCGGCAGCAGGCCGGCGTCGACAGCGGCGGCGGCGACACTGCACGGGGGCGGCGTCGGGGGAAGGGTTTGGGCGAGGAAGAAGAAAAGGTTGGGGTGTTTGGTGGCAAACTCGTAAATAAGACTTGACTCGTCTCCGGCTCGAGTCAAGTATAATAACTTAGTCTATTAAATCCTAAAAAAATTTATAAAAATTAGGAAAAATCCCGTAAAATCAAACAACACCACAACATTATAATGATATGCTCTATAACTAACAACCCACCCAAACTGCCCGAACGCGTCCTAACGCGGTAAACGGCCTAAAACTAATTCTACGATCCACTATATATAAAAATAATAATAAAAAAAAATGACTGGCATACTCTCATATATCTGATAACTCATTCTGTTTTGCTGTGTTCATGACGTTATCATCATATACTTGGGTACGCATGACCCTCATAGCTCATACACGCGACTGCCATCGGCTCGGTACACGTGTCCTGAAATTGACTCAACTCGAAAAAATAATGGTCAAACCGACCGGTTCTGAATATAAAACCCTGACCCGAATCGCGGGTTTTACACTTTTGCTTTCTATTCTACTGCCATAGAAATTCTCATTTGCTTTGATGTACTCTTCTTCTCACTTTCAACAAAAGATGTCTTCCTCTTCCCAGTAGACTTAGAGAACCCAACATCTTTTTTTAATTTACTCCTGAACTTCAATCTCTTCCATATCTAACTCATTCAAACCATATGACCTCATTTCTTCTCTAATCTTTTCTTTTTCTTTTTTGGCCTTTTCCACACATTTGAAATAATCTTTCATTTTTTCTAAATCTACTTCAGGAACTTTCTTACAAGCAACAATATTTTCTTTGATTCTAGCGATATGTTGCTTGAAGTGATATACCCCTCCACTTATGATTTTTTTACAAAAGTTACAGGTTACTTGCTTCTTGGATGCGTCAACTGGTGTGCCATATTCCCAACCAATATCCATCTTCCCTATGACAAATCTGGCACTGATAAATAAACCTGCTTTCATAATAAGAAGTGGCATACAAGATGCACAAAAAGTAAATTGTGAGATCCCTCAACTTAGTCCCACATCTAATACCTACTGGGAGAAGATCCTGTTTATAAGTGGGAATGGACTATAGATCTTTAACTTTCGGGGTACCCATTTTAAAGAGATGACTTAGCCCATTACGTTGCACTTTGGGCTGGGTCGTTACAAATGGTATCAGAGCCGACCTGGTTCCGTGTTAGATGGTGGGTTGGATTAGAAACGTTGGCTAGGCTGCCGGTCACGGGCCAGAAAGGTCGTGGGCTGGGGCTAGCAACGGGCCAAGAATAGGCATTTCGGGGACGAAATTCCCTAAGGTGGGTGGATTGTGAGATCCCTCAACTTAGTCCCACATCTAATACCTACTGGGAGAAGATCATGTTTATAAGTGGGAATGGACTATAGATCTTTAACTTTCGGGGTACCCATTTTAAAGAAATGACTTAGCCCATTACGTTGCACTTTGGGTTGGGTCGTTACATAAATCCTGAGAAAATAAATGTTCACCATCCATATGTCCCAACAAGGCTTCTTACAGAACAAAAAATGTTCAGCGACTATATGTCCCAACAAGGCTCCAATGAGAAGATTCAACACAGTCAAACTAACTTACAAAAGCACTTCTTAACAATGGCAATCATGATCCACCTGCAGCCACAAATAATCACGATCCACAAAAAACTCATGTCAGTGAAACACACTAGCTAGTTATATACTTCCTCCTGAAATATATAACAAGCTAGCTAGTATAACTCATGTCAGTCAAACACAAAAATTCTATCAAGGGGAAACTGCACATGACATCACAAAAAATCCTAACAAACCATGAATTGCTATTCAACATTTAATGGCATTCAAAGTGGCAAGGTAATCATAAAATTACTATTCAAAAGTTTGACACAAAATCTGAATGAATCAAAGTACGATCTAGAGAAGCTATGGGGTACATAGCTTAAACAATTGAGGTCGATAATTAAAAATCAGAAAATAGTATCCCAATATGCATAATGTATCAAGTAATGCAATAATTACCTTCCTAGACTTCTGATCTGGAACAATGAAACTCAAAATAGTCTTCAATCTAGGTGCAGGCTCATCAACAGTAACAGTTGCAAAGAGCTGAAAACATGGCTCTTTGAAGTCAAGACTTACTTTTAGAGGAACATAAAAACAAACCCCTACCCATATTAAGCTTTTAGCAAACAAGATTAACTAACAAATAAGATTAACGTGAACAAAAATCTAATGGAACAAAAATCTAAAAGTTTACTTCTTACATTCGAGTTTGTGTCCACTTTAATGTCAGTAGTTACATTCTTGTTCTTCAACTGTGTGTTGACATCGGCTAGGAATATGTCACCCTTTTTCAAACCGCTTGCGGTAATAGCCAGCAATAGACATCGCATAAATAAAAATACAAAGCATGCAAACACATCAATCTTTCATTTTGACTAGTGTAGCACAATGTGATAGACTTGGATATAGAAGAGAATGAAAAACTCTCGTAAGCTAGAAAAAAGATATAGTTCAGAAAAGATTTAAATGGCTCGATACAAGGTAGGCAAAAGGATCGCCAGAGGCAAAGGTGTCGGCGGCGGTGGGAGGGCTGAGGCACAAGGGGGTGGCAACGGAGGGAGGGTGAGGCACACGAGGAGCGGAAAAGGGAGCGGCAATGCACACGGGAGCGACGGAGGAGGGAGGCCGAGGCACATGGGGATGGCGGCGGAGGGATGGCCGAGGCAAAAGGGGCCGGTGGTGGACAGGCGGAGGGGGCGAGGTATAGGGATTTTAGGTTTTTAAAATTTCAATTCCACTTTTACCTATGTGTAAATAATTTATTCATTAAGATACCTAGGCTATTTTTGTCATTTACCCATAAAAATCGATTCTCCCTGATTTATGCTGATTTGAAATTGGCTGTGAATCGGTACAAATCGGCCAATTTGACGACCATTTTTTAACTAACCAATTCCTTGGTTTTTTCGGATCGGATGTGTTCTAATATAATTTAATTCGGCCGATTCCAAGTGGAATCGGCCGATTTTTGCAACGCAGCCTACAAGGCGGCAATAGTGGGTGGCCACGAGGGAAAATGGGGAGAAAGGGGGGATGGAGAGGAGGGAGGAATTAGGTGGGTGAGGTGGTGGCAACAACGAGGGGAGGTTGCTGGGGTGGTGGCTGGCGGCGGCGAGGGGTCGGGAAACGAGGCAGGGGAGGGGGGGAGTGGGATGTGTAGGTCAGCGACTGAGAAGAAAGTCGGGTGGGGAAGAAAAACAGGTGGGGACAGTTTTGCAAATAAAGCTTGACTCACTCATAACTCAAGCCAATAATAATAAATAATTCTTTAAAAATAAACTAAAATATAATAAAATAAAATAATGTTGAACTAAGTCGAATGACATGTTCTAAGCCTCTAACCCATCTAAAAATAATAAATATTACATTCTAATGTAATAAATGTCCTACATCAAATTCTGTCTACTATAAATAAAATAAATTGGGCATACTCTCATGTACTTTAATAACTCATTTTGCTAATGTGTTACTAACGTTTTCATCATATACTTTGGTACAAATGACCCTCATGGCTTATAACACACAGTCGGCCTTTACTCAACACGTGTGTTTTGAAACTGACTTGATTTGAACTGATGGCTTAACTGGCCAGTTCACAAGTATAAAGCTCTAACTTGAGTAGCGGGTTTTACAACGGACACTTAGAGTTTTCACCCTAAGGTAGCTAGGGGGCCATCAGGAACTATGTGTGGGTCATAGAGGGGCTAGGATCAATAAAAAAATGTTTCAAACACACAAGAAACATTCTCTAGATTCGCGTGAAACTCGGTCCTAAACATAACTAGATATGACTCGAAAGAAAACTAGAAACAAGAGTCGGGGTGGTGTATTGTTCAGCCAAACGGCACCAATCACCAGAAGAGACTAAGGTCATAGTCCGCACATACATACCATACATATGCATATAGCAAAAAGGTCAAGCATGTAAATCGATCTGAATTGCGATTGAAGTAAAATTAAAACCAACAGGTGGAAAGCCTGGATTTTACAACATGTTGATGAGTACAAAAGTAAAAAAGAATAAAGATGATGCTAAGGCTTCTAAAGATATTACAATATACTATAATCAGTCAGAATTGGAGTCGATAGATAATGGGAACCGCTTGTTGAAGCCTAAAACCACTTACTCCATTAACCAGCAGGATGTAGGTACCGTTTTTTGATGGATTAGGACTTTGAAATTACTTGAAGGCTTCAAACATGTCAAATTGTGTCATGTGTTCTTGGAGAGGCTTATGTTTGTTGCTTTTCGTGATTTAATGTGTAACCCTCTATGGAATACAATAAAAGAATTATGCCAGCTTTTCAGAGACATTACATCAATATTGTTGGTTGTTGAACACTATGAGTAGTTAAAATAGGACATTCTACTAATTCTGTACAATTTAGAAAAAATCTTACCACCAAGTTTTTTATATTTAGTGGAGCATCTACTTGTTCACTTAGTGTATGAGGCTCATGTATTTGGGCCACCTCATTATCGATGGATGTATCATTTTAAAAGAATTATTCAATATTTGAAGAAGAAAATATTAAATAAGGCATATCTAAAAGTTTCATTACTTTAGGCTTGTACAATAGAGAAAATATTAATATTTTGCTCCTTTTATTTTGAGAATAACAGCCCAACGCTGCTTAATCGTATTCCACAAAATGATGATGGTGAACCAAGTGGTAGACCGGGTTGTCTATCAATTTTTTCGCATCCAAAAATGATTTTCAGACATTGAAGATGAACTACAAATTGCTTATACTTACATCCTCTTAAACCGTAAAGAGATTGGACCTAATTTATATTTAACATATTAATGAATTTGATAAATATTTTTTATTTAATTTAGATTAAATTTATGATATCCTAATTGGTTATATGCTATTTAAATTTTTATGTTATTAGTTAATTCATTGTTTTAAGAGGGAATTACAAATAAAATAAATAATTTTTTTTATTTTCTTTATTTGTGATGGATTTGCGGCCGTTGGTGACCGTATTGCAACGGGAAATCCTTCTTGCAACCACATTTGTGACTAGATTAGCATTCACAATTTCAATTGCAAAATTTTTAGCGACCACTTTTACGACCGCATATTCGGTTGCAATATTTGAAATCATAAAGCGTCGGCCTTGTCTAGTTTCAAAAATTGCGACCAAATGCTTTTCTCGTCTTTTGCGACCGCTTCTTCGGGTCTCAACACCGGTCCAAAAAATCCTTAGCGACAGGATTATCGGTCTTTAGAGACTGGAATTACGGTCGCTGATAACCTTTTTCTATTAGTGATAAGAAATTATTCGATCGAAACCCTAATGACACCCTTAGTCGCGTTAGTAATTTCCAACTTCATAGGTGGATTAATATTTTTATTTCATTCTTAACTATACTTAAAATTAAATAACTATTATGATGACTAAAATTACTCGATGTGCCACTAAAAATAAGCACTTGTTTTTATATTCGCCAATGCAAGTTGATCTTTGTACGCCCTTGGGAACATAATACATAAGTATATTTGGTTTGCTTTAACTCGATCAAACTAATTTGATTCGATTAAAAAAATAATTTAAAAATTTTAATTAATTTTACATATTTTTAGTAAATTTACTACAAATTAAACTAAAATTGCTTTCATTGGTTTCCTAAATATAAATGCAAATATTATCATGAAAGTCAATTGTCAAATTTATTTATGTGAACAATAATTTATTTAAAATTATAGATAATAATAAATTTGAATTAAATGAAAATAGATTCAATAAGTCAAAGAAGGTTCTTCATCGATTTTGGGAATTTTTTGGAGACAAAAATAATTTTCGAACTTATATCAATAAATGTGCTTAAAAAAATTGACTTTTATATTCGCCTCGGTGTAAGCCACGAGTACCCATAAATAAATCTATTGAATTAATCAATTCAGAATAGATAACCATTCCTCGATCATTAAAGAATATCTATCTAGAATTACTTAGTCCGGTTAATAGTGTAGGCTAAAAGTTTTAATTCCGGAAATTTGTAACTAATATTAGTAAGATATAAATAAATGATAAAGCTGCAGGGGGAAAAATATAAATGATAAAGCTTGAATTAGCATATACTAAAAAATAACCACATAAACAGATAGTGCATGGCTAATGGATAACAATTAAAAGGCATGGATATATAGTATTTGCCAACAATTGAGGATCAGAAAGGTATGATTTGGCTTAACAATCTCTAAATTAGTTGTAATTATTCTCAACATCTCCCAGTTTTTATCCTGAAAAATGTTACGCTTTCGGAAAACGTTGGGCCTATCGAACCAAAAGAGACTGCAACGGCAGAGAATTGGCCTTCCCGCTTTGTATATTTGATCATCAAGAAGCAGGTCTATTGGCCCTCCTCTGGTTCCGATTTTAGGAATTGACATGGAGTATTGGACTTTCTCTGCTAGATATAGAATTATAAGAGAAGAGAAGCAGCCATTCCCATGCCTCACCACTTCTCCTCAAGGTATGATATTGATATTTTGTGGCTTTTTTGTCTTATGCTCCTTCGTCAATAATGTCTTCATTTAGGTAAAATATAGAAGGCGAGGCTGGTCAGACTCGCATTCTCATGAGTCCTCTCATTTAATATATTCTTTGATGAGACAGCTATGTAAATGTAATGTTATGTACATGCTTCAAATCATCACCTTGCAAAATCATGACAGAAGATGGGGTGTTGTTAACCACAAAATCACGAAAAAAAAACTCTTTCCAAAAATTCATATAGCAAACCAGATGGGCGGGCGGCAAACTTTGAGTTAGTTTTATCATAAAATTATAGCATAAAATTATAAATTCTGAGCCCTATCTTAAGAATTTGATCGCCTGGTTTATCGTAAACTTGTGTTGAGGAGTGGTTCTACTTTAAAATGCTATATTTCCCCCTTCTTGTTTGCAAATTTCAATTTCAATATTTGCCTCGCTCTTTGCTCAATAATTACAATTTAAGATAAGGGATGCGAAAATTCATATTGCAAATTGAGAAGGATTGTCAATGAACAGAACATGATGTATATATATCTATGTACAGAGGATGGACCGAAATGTAATTATAACTAAAATAATAAGCAAAACAGTAGTTCCAAAAAAAATCTAACCTTTGCTGGAACAATTCTTACATTTAGGGTTGCTACTTGAACAAGTTAGTTCGTAAGCATTTAGCATTCGGCTCTATTTGACTCGACTTGAAATTCGACAGTTAAATACTCGAGTTTGAACTCGATTTAAACTCGAATCTTACGAGCTGAGCTTGAGCAAGGTTGTATTCGACTCAACTCGACTCAGTTATAACTCAAATTTGACTCAATAAAATTATATAATAATATAATTTTTATATTATATATATATAAATAATATAATAACAAAAAAGTGAGATAGTTGAAATAGTAAGTATTCAAGTTTTTAACCTCCATGTTGTTGGTTCAATCCACATTGATTACATTTTTTGAGTGACGTATTTTGTCTTTTAATCGAGCCGGTTTCGAGCTCGAACACAAGAAAGATATTCGAGTCGACCTTGAGCATGTATATTCAAAACTTCGATTTTGAGTTGAGTTAGAACGAGTTTCGAACTATTCGAGCAAAGTTCGGATACAAGTTGAAGTCAGTTCGCTCTTCGATTAGCACCCCTACCTGCATGCATGCATGGAAATTGGAAAGTAAATAAATCAAGAATCATATACAAACATTTTTAGACAACAAAAGTAATAAGAAATGACAATTTTCTCAAACATAACAGGTTTCTAACTTACAACAATGCTTTCTAATATACAAGCCCTGATTTAACAATATTAATAAAATGTGCAAATGTATTTTAGCTTTTATTATTTGAGGCGAAATCAATTATAGAGTTTGGACACTGCATTACCATCTATAAAAAAAGCCATCGATGCGCAGGGAAATGCCCCTCGGGGCTGTCAAAATTTGGAATAATGTTCAGAAATGTATCCCCCATAGGCAACATTGGCTTCGAGCTAGTTTTTCAAATGGTGAGCACATTTGGGTCCAAACCAAAATAATTAATTATATTGAATCAAATTTATCAGTTCAGTTACGTTATTGTTAAACTTTAGATTAGTTCGGTTTGATTTAAATGTTAGGTAAAATTTTTAAGTGTAGGAAATTTCACTTTGGAATCCACAGAAACCGACTGAAAAAAATTAAAAAAACATAATATTTATATTTTATGGGGGTCATTATTATTTTTTGATTTATTTGCAATTCATTTGAGATGGTAAATATAATATTTAAATGTAGGATTTTTTTAATGTGATTATGATGGCTAAATTATATTATAACTATGTTATTATAAAAATAATAATTTTATTAATAATTTGGATTTTGAATAAATTAAACCGAATGCTTTGGTTCGCTTTTATGGAAAGTTTGGATTTGGTTCGTTATAAATTTTCAGCGGTCGAATCTTAATTTTGAAAATTTGGTTCAGCCGGAATGCTCACACCGAGTGTTTCTTTTACCTTTGTCTGCTCTACTTCCCCCCCCTCACCTACTCCCACAATTAGCCTTTATTTTTTTTACCAACCAGACTCTGAATTAAATTTATAAATCAATATATATATATATATATATATATTATTTCCCATAAAGAATGATTCCAAAGTAGTCTGGAGATGCCCACGTCTTCATAAATCAGGTGCCCAACCTCAGCCTGAAATTATCGGTGCTTGGGTCAATATATTGTATAGGTAAAGGTTTAGGTTTTTATTAGTATTTAAATTTTATATAGACTCGAAAAGATATTAATTTATTGTAAAATGAAAATAATTACTATAAAAATTTAAATTTTATATGTTTTATTTAAATACGTGTAATATATTCAATTTTGGGCCGGATTTGAGTCGGATTGGTATTTTATAAGTTGGGTGTTTGTGGGATATAAATTATAAATATTATATATATTCAATTTTGGGTTCAAAATTGATATTGGGAATATAGTCAAGTCCTAGTGGTGTAAGACCCACAAAATTTGGCCTAATAAGTCTATAGTTTTAAATACTACATTAGTTACTATACGATCTATAGTGGGTATTTAGTATATTTTATTCAATCAAGTCGAATAGTATTCAATTAGATTTTTAAATTATAAATAAAATATTTTATTAAATATTAAAAATATAATTTATCATCAATATGTTATTAAATGTCAGTTAAAATACCTAGATTTTCAACAAAATATTAGATTTTATGAAATTACATATTAAAAAGTTATGTATGGATTAAAATAATATTAAAGTTGTGCCAGAATAAAAGGTGCACACGGCGTATGGGATACAATTAGATGGTAAAATACTATATTTAAAACTACACCCCCTAACATCTCTAGTTTTCAATTTAATTTTTTTTCCTCCAACGTAAGGGGGTGAGAATTATAAAAAAATTGTGCCGTTAGTCTTACCATTACATATGAATGCACGTAAGGTTGGAATTATAAAAAATGAAATGTTTTTTTTTAAATATCAGAAATAAAATTTTGAAAGGGCTGAGTGGGGGTCGGATTGTGGAAGCAAGCTGGTGCTGCCACATCCTTACCGGTCTCGATACCGAGGAATCACATCTCCCCTTGCGCTTTCTCTTCCTTCTCTTACAAATTATGCATATATATATATATATATATATATATATATATATATATATATATATATATATATATATATATGATGAGATTGCTATAATTGAGCACAACCATCTTGGCTGTGCTCAATTTTTTTCAGCCGTTGGATTGAATCCAACGGCTGAAAAACACCCAAGCACCATCTTCCCTTCCCTCCCTCCCTCCCTCCCCTGCAAATGTTGGTCCGCCGCGCCCCTCGCCCCGCCCCGCCTCGCTCCGCCCCGCACCTCCCGCCCCTCCCCCCGCGCCCCCGCGCCCCGCCCCACGGCCTTTAATCTGCCCCGCGCCCCTCCCCCCG